>CM034463.1:22398453-22572879 GCA_019925255.1 Litchi chinensis | reverse complement strand
GTGCAAAGTGCTCGAAAGTTTTCTGCATAAGAAACATGTATAAATAAGTAAGCAAACACTTCAATGATCAACAAAAATCAATAAACATGAGAAACAGCACTCTGCAGGGGCACCATACCTGCGGTTTTAGGAACTGTCTTCCCGAAAAGGCCCATAACTATACGACCTGGAAACAAGAAACCGTAAACATAATCCTTCATAATTTTGAACAAGTAAAATATAAGCCATAAACTTATATCTAAATCTAGAGCCTTACTATGTTACCAACATGGTATCTTAGTAAAACCGCTGAACCATTGTACTACATTCAATTGCATGAATACAATCCAAGGAAAAATAGATATCCTCCTAGAAGATCCAATTTCGATTACAAACTTAAGTCAATCACTAATTTTCCATTTCGATATGAAGCTAAAGTCACTAATGAGACGCACCATTCTTTCAAATCCATTACAAGAACACACAAAACTAAAACCAAAAGCCACATCAAACATGTACAAGAGATGGCAAAAAGAAAGAAAAAGAAAGAAACATACCAATGTGCTTTCCACCAACTTCAACATCAAAATACACTTTGTGAGTAACCATTTCCAATTCCTCTAACTTATCATCCTCCTACATTAAAATTTCAACAGTTGCAAACAAAAAGATCCCATTTTTACGAATCTCAGATAAGCAAAACGAGAATTAATAAAATCCCACCTGAGTTAACTTACTATCAACACTTTTCTTCGCTAAGGAAGCCCCACCATCGAGTAAGAGATTCTAGAAACCAAAAAAAAAAAAAAAAATACAAGAAGAAAACTATCACAAAACACATATACAAAATATTTTTCCAAAAAAAAGAAACGCTTGTGGGGGTTTGTTGGTGATACCTGAATGAAAGCAAGGGTTCCAAAAAGAAGTAGAATCCATAAAAGAGAGACGGAGATCAATCTGGTAGTGGTGGACATGCCTCTGGAGTTTCGAGTTTGTGATTTTTTGGCAAGTTGAAGCTGTTGAGACCGATTTTTTTAATAAATGTTTTTTTCGGTTACTCAAATGTTCTGGTGGTGTTGAGTCCACCCAATGATTTGGTGTTTGAACTACTCGAATTCTGCCATGTGGATCAAATATAACTTTAGATTCTTTTAGATTATATTGAAATTGGATTACTACCTATTTCAAAAAAAAAAAAAAAGAAAGGAAAGAAACTGGATTACTGCCGCTTGAAAATTTATTGAGCTCAAATAATATTATTAGAGTAGATATGAGAACAAGTATGATATTGAGTTGTTTTTAATCATAAAGTAAATGTGAACTTCTATTATTGTGTTTAAATTGAAGTAAAAAGAATTATTTATTTTATGTATAGTGCCTTATATATATATATATACACACACAATATTTTTAAGTTGTTACGGAACGGAACAAAAGTCTTCCAAGATCTACTAAAATTAATTATTATTAATTAGTCCGATAATCGGAAAAGTCATATTTATATAAGAGTTTGATGAAAATTGAACTCAAGATTGCCTTACTGAATAGAAAATCCCATAATCAGTGTTAAAATGTGATTGGTGTAATCTAAATAAATTTAGTCAAGATTGTTAAAATTTAAACAATTGAAAATGTCTCCCATTCAATATAATGAGATTTTGAGTTTCAATGATATTTTTCTTTTTCAACTTTTAAATTTATAACTCTATAAACAATAAACTAAAATTCGAATGATCCGAACTGAGAAAATTACCTTCAATTCTTTTAAACTTTTTTCGTAATGTTTTTTTTACCTCAACAACTATTAGTTTAATTGTTTATACTCACATTGTATTTAAAAAGTCCCAAATGCTCTTTATTTAAATATATATATATTTCTTTATTTATAGTTATATTTTACACCACATAAATTAATTATACTTCGCACCAAGTAATTAATTAACAAAGTGTGAAATACTGAATTTTGAAAGTTTTCCATCTAAATTTTAGAAAACTTAATCAAATGGAATTATGATAACACTTGCGAATGAAGATTTCAAATTTTAGAAAGTTTGATCAAATCAAATTATGATAACACTTAGAAACTTGTATCCCAATTAAGCATTGATTTTATCATATTACTTGTTCCAGTAATATAAGAAAAAAAATGTTGAACTCTTCTGAAAATGAACTTGAATTTTATGCTGGCATGACACAATACTTTCATTGCAAGTAAAAATAAATGCTAACCACCCACATTTAATATAAATCAACGAATCACACGTGTGGATAGAAGCTTTGATAATCAACCATCATATTCTAGTCAAGAAAATAAACTATAAAACTTTACAATTTCCTTATACGGGAGAAGGGAAAATAGAATTTATGTTGTTAAAGATAAAACGTTTATTTTCTCAAGATAAGAGAATATATATAATATTATTTTTATTTGAATTTACAATGGTAGGACCACATGACAAAAAGTTTATTTATTTTTTCTTAATAATTGAACTTGGATATAATTTGGATTAGAAATCAATCGTAATCTAGTGACATAATAATTATAAATATAACTTTAAAAGTAACTACAAGAATAGAGGAGAAATATTTTCACACTTTAAGATTTAATAGATATATATATGAGATTCGAACCCAATTAGAGGTGTGAGGTGATGAAATGAACACACCTTATTTTTGAGTGGATAAGCATATTTTTTCATTGAGAGATTGTGTATTTTTTCTCCTAATACGTACTTTTCTTTTCGAGTCACATTAATAATATATTATTTTAACAACTTTCGACAGATTTGTAATATAGTTTTCATATTAATTTAAAAGAAAATAAAAAGTTTAAAAAAGCAGTTATTCGGTTTAATAACACTATTAATTGATTTCGACACACTCTTGATGAACCAAAAACAAAGATTATTTGGTTTGATAAGGTAGTTAATTAAAATTGTTTTTTGGTTAGGTTGAGTACAAAGAAATTAAAGAGCCATCCAAGTAGGCCAACGATGTTGCTTCAAATGCTCCTGAATGTCAGCCTTTCCTTTACTTTAGTTTTCTTCTTCCAATTATCTTCAACTAATTTTGGAAACCGAGAAAAAAAAAGAAAAAGAAAAAAATCAAAACAAATCAACAAAACAAAATCAATCCAGACACATCCAATCCAATCTCCCCAGAAGAAGTTTTCATGGAATACCTGCCAACTTTTTATGCTTCAACATAGAAATGATCATGTTCATGCTCCTGTTTATGTCATTAGACCCCCTAATCAACTATATCATGTGGAGAGGCAGCAAATACCAGAATAGAGAAAACAAAAGTGGCAACTATCACTACAAAATGTTCAAGTGCTTCAATAGGAAGTTCAAGATCAATGAGGCTTCTCCTCCTCTTGACGTCAAGCTTGCCTTCATGGAATGCACCGACGACGGTGACCACATGACGGTGGTGCAACTCTGCCACTTCCTGGTGGAGTACCAGGGTCAGAAAGATTGTACGTTGCACCATGCAGAGTGGATCATGCAGCAGGTTGTCCAACGTAGATATCCTGACAAGATAAATTACCATGGCAAGGGATTCACCATCGATGATTTTTTCCATTTTCTCATGTATGATGATCTTAATGCTCCTATAAGAAATGAGGTCAGTATCTATGTATGTGTGCATGGATTCATTCTCCAGGTGTATTTTTTTTTTTTTTTAAAAAAAAATAGTTTTAGGTGGAAATCTGATAAGAGTCTAAATCGCGTATCTAGATATTTAGTTTATCGGTTGGTTAAATAGGAAAACAAGTTGATAGTTTGTACCTGAAAATGAATGTACATTTATTTGTCTATTTATGTACATTTATAAGTGAACAAAGTAGGCGTACATAGTTATCTAGTTGAGGTTGTGCGTTGAGTTCTTATTTGGTTGAATTAAAAATATACATAGATAGTGTACGTTTCCTTATCTATCTATGTATATTTATAAATTATAATTCAATAAAGCAGCGCTTAACATACTACTAAGCTCATGTATAATGATCTTAATGCTCTTGTAACAAATGCGATCAGTATCTATGTATGAGTGTATGCATTCATTCTCTAGATTCTTTTCTCTTATTTCTGGGGTGGGATCTAGTTTAGAGTTTGAATTGTGAACATAGCTGTCATGTCTAATGAGAAAATATATGGACAGTTATAAAGAAACAATAATATTTGTGTTGATCACTGTGTATGAAATATATACACAATTTGATACAACAAATATAACAAGAAAATATCACAAAAGTAAATGGAAAATAATTAACAATAAATAGTGATCGAAGACAAATATTCTAAGGCTACTGATAAGGGAAATGGCTGATGGATGGATTGATTGATTGATTGATGAGTTACACTATTGACTTTCAAGTCTGCGCTTGAAAATAAACCTACATTTTTTGTGTATCTGGATTTTCTTGAACTGTCTGTTAGCTACTGAAACAAATTAAAGGGTTTTAGTTGATGACATTACAATCTATTGGCTTAAAAAAAAAACAGTTCCTTTTTGTTTACCTGCATGTACTTGATATAAGGCTTTGTTCAGATGAACTTTTTTGAATGATGAAATTTGTTCAAATAATTATGATGAGAATGAGATTTGGTTTTGACAAATTATCTATATGTGATTACAGATACACAATGATATGAATGCTCCACTGTCACATTATTACATATACACAGGCCACAATTCCTACTTGACAGGCAACCAACTAAGCAGTGATTGTAGTGAGGTCCCAATTGCAAAGGCTTTGAAAAATGGAGTGAGAGTCATTGAACTAGATATATGGCCCAATTCCTCCAAAGATGATGTTAATGTTCTCCATGGAGGGTATCAACTATTTCTCTTAATCTACTCATCTTTCCATTAATGTCTTTACCTTCTTATTTCCACTTCTGTTGTGCACTTCTTGCGTATTATTTTGTAATGCGGACATGGTTTTTTATTTTTTTAACTCTAAATGTCAAACCTAAATTGTTAGATTATAATTTCGTTAAAAGTTATAAAAAAAAAAAAAAAATCAATCTGTTAAATTTAATTAGTAATTAAGAATTCAAGATCCAAATGAACGTTAAAATTAGATGATCACTAACACCTGATGATCCATATCTCAGAATGCTCTGTAGGTTTACTGCTTAATAGTAATGAACTTGGCTTTGTGTTCGACATGTGAGAATAGGTAAGGAGTTGTTGAAGCAGAATCTGTTTCTAGAAATACCTCACTTGAATGTGCAACCATAATTTATAAACCAAAGTTTTGCTTCAATTCAATCGCTATTAACGCTACTTTGAATAACCATGCAGGACTCTGACCACTCCAGTATCACTTATCACATGTTTGACAACCATAAAAGAATATGCTTTTGTTAGTTCTGCATACCCAGTTATTATAACCTTAGAAGATCATCTTACACATGATCTTCAGGCTAAAGTTGCAGAGGTTAGTTTGCAAATTCTTCTTCTCAAATGATTCATTTTTTCATTTGTCAAGCAGTTCAGTTTTCGGTTTCGTCTTTGTGATATTAGTCTATAATGCATGTAGATGATCACCGAAACATTCGGGTCAATGCTGTACATTCCTGAGTCCCAACGCTTGCAAGAATTCCCTTCACCTGAATCATTGAAATACCGAATAGTCATTTCAACCAAACCGCCAAAAGAATACCTTGACGTGAAGGACAAGGCAAATGAAGATGAACAAGAATTAGAATCTGATGACAAGGTGAGCTTAAACATGTAGCTTTTTAATTCTTATGCTTTGGCACTATAAGGTTGTTCTAATTACCTATCTTCTTTGTGTATATATACAACAGAGTGATGGTGATCAAGAATACGAAGACTTCAATGACAATTATCTCAATTCTGGTGACTTAGCATCAGGATACCGGCGTCTAATTACAATTCATGCGGGGAAACCAAAGGGTAAATTGAGGCAAGAACTAGTAGCTGTTAGTGGTAAAGTAAGGCGACTTAGTTTGAGTGAGATGGAAGTTGAGAAGGCGGCTGCATCTTATGGAAATGACCTTGTAAGGTAGCAATATGTGCATCCAATCAATAAAACAATTCTATTAGATTGATGTGTATTCTTTCTTTGTTATTAGTGTTTTTGATAATGAGATGCTGTCTTTGCATACATTGTAGGTTTTCGCAGAGGAATATTTTGAGGATATATCCGAAGGGAACCCGAGTGGACTCCTCTAATTACAAGCCACTTGTCGCATGGATGCATGGAGCTCAAATGATTGCTTTCAATATGCAGGTTAGATTGTTCATTTAATCAAGACTGGATCCTTGATATTAGCTAATAAAATCCTGCACTAACATTGGTGAAATTTGTCCTCGTAAAGGGATATGGGAGATCACTGTGGTTGATGCAAGGGATGTTTAAAGCTAATGGAGGGTGTGGATATGTGAAGAAACCTGATTTTCTGCTGGAAAATGGTCCAAATGGTGAGGTATTCGATTGTAAAAGAACTTTGCCTGAGAAAATGACATTGAAGGTGAGCATATTAGTTGTATTTCAGAGCTGATACTTGACACCTTTCTTTGGTGATTTTTTTTTTCCCTCAAAGCAATCTGTCTTAATTGCTATATTAGGTGAGAGTGTATTTGGGAGATGGCTGGCGCTTGGATTTTAGCCACACCCACTTTGATACTTATTCCCCACCAGACTTTTACACCAAGGTTTGAGTAAAACTCGTAAACAATGAATTCGCTTTGTTCGGTTGAAAAGAATATTGAGATTATATGCTAATATGAGCTTTTCAGTCACATACTGCTACTAAAAATCACGTGTTATATAAATTATTAAAATTTTAGTAGAGTTCAGATCAGTAAAGGATACTATGAGTGCTGATAGATTCTCGTGGCAGCTATGTATTGTTGGGGTACCATGTGATAATGCGAAGAAGAAAACAAAGATAATTACAGATGATTGGTGTCCTGTTTGGAACGAAGAATTTATATTTCCTTTGGCAGTTCCAGAACTGGCTATACTTGGGATTGAAGTAAGAGAACATGACATGTCCGATAAGGATGATTTTGGTGGCCAGACTTGGCTGCCTGTCTCGGAGATAAAACCTGGAATCCGATCAATTCCATTATGTGATAAAAAGGGAATCAAATTCAACAATGTAAGACTCCTTATGCGCTTTGAGTTTGTAAATACTCAATAGTTTTAGAGCTTAATCCTATTGTATAGGCCTCTTAATTATATAGCTTGAGCTTTTGGAGTTCAACGGTTACTTGAAACTTGAAAGAGACCATGTGTACAGTTGAAAGCTGATGATGATGCTTTATGTTGATTTTGCTTTATATTGAAGATATGGTAGAAAGTTGGGACATCATTTATATAAGGACAATGATAGATGAATACAGGGCAATGCTGGTCCATAAGAAGCACATTTTAATGTTAAGAAACAGGGTTTCAGGTTTCAGGTTTACCAACTTATGTTTTGGATAGCCCTTTTGCACCTAATTTTTTATGGGCAGTTTTATGCATTCATGAAAAATCACATGTTTGTAAAAATCAATAAGGTGATTAGTTTAGGTTACTGTTAGATCCAAAAATATTAGTTTTCGAGTGGAGCTAAATAATTATATGAATTTTCTAACACATTTGATATGAACGTCCTAACACATCCTTTTATGTGCAAAATTGACAGATTGATATGGGGACCAAATCTAAATAATAATATAGAGTTTCCTAACTCTCTATTACATGCAAGACGGACTTCTTGTATCACCTCTAAATCAAGTTTCTATTTGAACCTAATTTGTTGACACATAAGATCAATTGATTATCAAGTAAAAAAAAATTTTCAATGCAATTATGTAATTCAATTATGAAATTGATGTGACAAATTTTTTTTAGAAATTATGGAGATGGGTTTTTCAATTGAGAAACTCTTTTAGAAATCTTAGTTAGCATTTTTCATTCTTTTTCCCACCAAAATAAATTATAGAATTTAATAAACAATTTCATAAAAAATAAATCCTTTTTTTTTTCTTAACGAGTCTAAGAGATAGTTTGTTTTTATCATTTTTCACTTAATGAGTTTGAATTACAACTATTAAATGATTTTTATTTGTTTTCTTAAGTAGTCAAACCACTTAAAATCATTCAAAAATCACTATAAAAAAAAACTACAATTTCTTATTTTTAATTAAATTTCAAATCACTTAATGATTTTTAAAATATATTATTCTAATTCTATCATTTCTAAAATAGCATATTCCAAATTCTTTATAATTTTACACTATGCAAATTCCTTTTAATGATATTATTTTTAATGTTATTTTTATTTAAATATATAACAATAGTAATTCAACTTAAGACGATTATTTATTTTTATTTAAATATATAAATTTAATTTACTTTATTATAATAATTAATCATAATTTAATTATAAATAAAAATATTTTTAATATATACATAAAAATATTTAGTATTTGCTAAATAATTTATTATAATTGTTTGTATTATATTAAAAGATAATATAACAACTAATAATAAAAAGATATAAATATCAAATTACTAGTTTTTAGATAATTTTAACTTTAAAAAATAAATAATATTACTATACATCAAAGGTAAGGGGAAATAAAATAAACATGTCTTTCAGATTTCAGATTTCGGTTACTATTCAGTATTTAGTAACACTGTTTAGTTTTTAGATAAAAAAAAAAAAACTACCCCTAAAACATATAGTGTAATACATGTTTTGTGGTGATTAATTATAAATTGAATGTATATTTTTGTTGTGACTTAAAATGTTGTATGAAAATATCTGATAGACTTTGAGAGAACCTCTATTTTGTACAAATGCTTGCCTGAATTGACTGTCAAAACTAAACCTACAAGACAAGTAAAAACTTTTGTCAAGGTGATTTGGAGAGATTGTTCCTAAAAATGGTAAGTTTATGTTTATCTCTCTAAAACTAATTTATCTCACCAAAAGTAACTAGTAAATCGTTCCGAATGAATAATGAATTACAAAATCACCTTTTAAAAGGAGATAAAACTTACCTTCCAAGTGTCGTGATGCATGTGAGGTTGTTTGCCACTTGTCGATTAAGTCAACTTCGTGCTAACAGATGTTCACTAAAATAGTTCCTTGGAAGGTTAACAAATCCTCCGAAGATGAGCATTTCTTGTCTTTGATGACGAATTCTTTGCATAATTTAATGTATCTAGCACCGCTTTTGCTTGAAGTTTACTGGATACGCCATGTGTTACATTCCCATCATGCTAACGTGCCCATTTTTTATTGGCTCTATCTTACACCTATATGATTTTATTGCAAATAATTGCATTGGAGACAAAAATAAGTATTTATGATGGATTCATATTTAAAAAAGGTGATGGTCTATCATGAGTAGAAATTCAAAATTCCATAATAGCATTGAAAATACTCTTAGATGAAATGGAAAGTTATTCTAATTCAAATTTGGTGTGAGGTTTCCGAAATTTAATTTCCAAAATATAAAAAAAATAATATAGTCACAAGTAATAATTAAACTCTTTTTTTTTTTTTTTTTGCACTATAAATATAATTACAACTATCGAGACTTCTTGATATAAGATTATAAGGTATAGCTTGATTTTTTGTTTCTTAAGTGGAAAAATTATCCATACATTGACGGCCTAAAAAAATTGCCCATATTTATGGACTATGATACTCGAATCCAACCCTCAACTTAAAAACAGTAAAACTCCAATTTTTTGTTAGGATTCTCAAATAATAAATACATTTTTTAATTATAAAAATTTATATTATAGTAAGGCAGGCTGGCCCAAACAAGTAAATGAACTGTGACATATTCACCGCCAAATGTAGACAAAAAAACAATGAAACAAAAGAAAGAAGCAAGCAAAAAGACAAGAAGTGATTTTTGTGGGATCTACTTGAACAATGTAGCACATGATGCATGAAAGCGGCCGTGCTGGACAGACTACACCCAATTTTTTAAAGTAGATATACAGATAGACTTGCTAACAACATCTTTAATATGGTGGTCCAAGTCTCTAATTACATACACTTATGGGATGTGCAGGAATGCTCGTATTTGATTTGATCATCATATTTAATTATTTCCTTTCAGTTCACTATTTCTATGTACACAATAAATAAATACACATATAGAGAGAGAAGATGTCGGCAATGAAAAGTATGCATACATTGACATTTTTGAGTTCAAATTGGATACGCTTGTGTCGTAATTTTTTGATCTTTCACTCAAAGAATCAGTTCAGATGTAAAACCAAACTTGCACCAATAGATTTCCATGCTTTATTTGACACATTTTGCTTTTTATAAACAAAGAACAAAAGCAAAAACCAATATGTTTCATTTTTGAGTTATGTCCAAGTTTGTACCCCTAACTGTTATTGTATGTGTTCCAACTAAGATGACAATTAGCTCCTTATCAATTATGACAGGTACAATTAAAATTCGAAGTCATACTCGTATAAAAGTAGAAAGAGATTTATACAATGATAATATTAAAGATCTCTTTTAGAAAAGAGTTTTGAGTCTAATTCCACCACAAAAACTAACTCATGAGTGGAGGTTTATCCTTATATTATAAATTAGTGCAAATTCATTTCTTTTTTTAACGTGAGACTATCTAATACCCTCTCTCATGCGTGACATGCTTATTCGATAACACTTATACTTGTGCAATGAGTTAAGGTCATGCATAGCTAGATAGAGCCAGACCCCTGAATCGAAACCAAAGCTTTGATATCATGTCAGAAAATAGTCTTGAATTTAACTCCACCATAAAAACTAGTTTATTAATAAATGTTTATCTTCACCTTATAAACCAATGTAAACTTTTTTTTTTTTTTACTAATATGAGACTATCTAATAATCTTAATTTGAATACAAATAAAATCCGAACAATCAATATCAAAAGAACGTTTTTGACAAGTGATTTAAAGTTGGTGTACATTGTCCCTTAGTATGAACGGTTGAACATTTTCTTTAATTCTAAGAGATGAAAAGTTTAATTCTTACATTTATTATAGATAAAGATAAGATGTGAATAGTTTTCGATAACTTTAATTTTTTTCCTTAGCATAAATTAAAATAAAAGAAGACGTCAAAAGAACATCATCTGAATTAAAATTCATTTGACAGACATAAAATAAACGAAACAAACTTGTATGTGACAATATATGATTCCAAGACAAGATCAGAATGATATAAAAACTAGCTTATTAATATGTTATAATGAATTTGTTATAAATGGGACTGAAATCAGCTTGTATATATTATCTTACATCTGTTATGAAGGAAATTGGTCCATTAGAAGGTGAGATTGAAATACGGATGAGTATTGGTATTATTGTTTGTTTATTTATTTATTTGTTCTTTTAGGCTATTTGTTTATTCAAAAAGCAAAGTTTTTAGCTTTCGACATCAAAGGACTCGTATGACTTGTTAACGCCAACTGTCCTTCTAAAGGACCCACCTCGACATCCTATACTATTAGCGGCCTCCACCTCTGTTTCTGGAAATTATCATCCAAACGCAAAAACGCCGCGTCCACCATGTCCAAGCAGACCTACAAGGTATGTTTCTGCTTCCGCCGCCGCTTCCAGGTGACAGTCGTCGAGGCCCCGGAGGCCGTCAAGCGCCTCTTCGAGTCCTACTCGGAAAACGGCATCATGAGCGTTGATCATCTCCACCGCTTCCTGATTCAGGTCCAAAAGGAAACTGGAGCTACCAAGGAGGAAGCTCAAGCCATCATTGACAACACTCATTTGAATATTTTCCATCGAAAGGGTGGTCTCAATCTTGAAGGCTTTTTCAAGTACTTGTTTGGTGATATCAACCCTCCTCTCTCTTCTTCTGTTGGGGTAATCTTTGTTTTTGTTTTTTTTTTGTTGTTGTTTTCTTTTTTTTTTTTTTTGTTTGGTTTGAAATGTTGGGTTTGTGAGGTGGGGTTTGTGTTTAGTAGTGAAAGTTTAGATTTTTTTTGAGTTTGTTTGATTAGTTTAGTGAAAAAAATAAAAAGAAAAATTGAAGCTTTGTAGTGAAAGCAACTGACTTTATTGTAGTTTTGATCTGATCTAATTTATAATTTATTTTTTCTTATGTTGAAAATGTTGGCTTGTTTCTTTCTTTGTGAGGTGGGTTTTGTGTTTAGGAGTGAAAACTTAGGATTTTTTTTTTTTTTTTTTTTTATTGGATATAGTCAAAAAAATTTGAGCTTTGTAATTCGAGCAGCTGACTTTGTTGTTTTGAGTACTTCGTGTTTGTATTTGGCGGCTTAGAAAATGAAAGAAGAGTTTTTTTTTTTTTTTTTTTTGAATTTTGGTGGTGTTTTGTCCACTAAACTAGTAAGCTGAGGTCAACAAGTTAATACAACCAAATTCCTTTGGTGATATGATTTTTGTTTATTGGTGTTCTAAGGGATTTTCTGCTTGGTTGCTGAAGAAAGTTGATCAGCAGTTAATAACGAAAGGAGGGGAAATAAATGAAGTTGATTATGGGATATGTTAGTCTTTGAAATGAATCATATTCTTGTATTTGTTTCCTTTTCTGTTGGTAGAAAAATTTTTTTTTTCTTTTTTTGTGGGTGAGGGACATGGTAGTGACAATCAAATTAAAGAAGCCGTGCAAGCTATCTCCCCATATATCTTTCCTTTTCATGGCTTTTGTGTTATTAGTGTTATTTTGATTATATGAGCAACATTTAGCTATATTGGTTTGTGGTAGTGTGATTATATACAAATCATTTGAGTTTTGTCTATTTGGTTTCTATAGTTAGAACTGACCAAGTAAATTGAGAATTCATGCAGTTCTCATGCTTATTTATTTACTTCTTTTGCTTGATTGATATCCTTATTTTTGTGAATACATTTATTGGTTTCAGGTACACCATGATATGACTGCTCCATTGTCTCATTATTTCATATATACTGGCCACAACTCCTATCTAACTGGGAATCAGCTTAACAGTGACTGTAGCGATGTCCCAATCATACATGCACTGCAGAGAGGTGTTAGAGTTATTGAATTGGATATATGGCCGAATTCCAAGAAAGATAACGTGGATGTTCTTCATGGAGGGTATGAAGTTAATGCACCCGATAGTTGCATTCAAACATGAATGCCAAGTTGTTCTGTATTCTATTGAATGAAGAGACTTAACATTTCGTGTAAAATTATACGTTCTATTAGAGCCTTTACTGGTTTTGCCTGCGAAATTGTTTTCTTTTTCACCATCAATTAAAATGTGACGAGGCTTTCTAAAGTTTTAGAGGAGCATTGATAAATTGGTTTTGTTTCTCATCAAGGGTTTGGTTTTGTTTATGTAGGACATTGACAACTCCAGTGGAACTAATCAAATGTTTGAGATCCATCAAGGAGTATGCCTTTGTGGCATCTGATTATCCGGTTGTTATAACTCTAGAAGACCACCTTACTCCAGATCTTCAAGCTAAAGTCGCTGAGGTGAGTTATTATATATTGTATGGGAATGTAAACTTCTTGCGGTCTTACGGTTTCCATAATTTTGGTTCTTTCTAAATGGTCAGATGGTCACTCAAACATTTGGAGAAATCTTGTTTACTCCTGGCTCAGAGTGCTTAAAGGAATTCCCCTCCCCAGAATCTCTGAAGAAACAAATTATCATTTCAACCAAACCGCCCAAGGAATACCTTGAGGCTAAAAAGGTGGAGGCCAAAAAGGTTGAGGTCAATGAGAACGATGCACAGAAAGGTAAGGCTTCATCTGATGAAGAAGCTTGGGGTAAAGAAGTGCCAAACCTCAAACGCATCACTGGTGCACATGAAAAGGTGTGCATAGATATTGGGTGTAATTTTACAGTTCAAGCTGTGTTATTTTACTTGCTCATGAACCATTAATTAGCAGGACAATTTGTATGAAGAAGAAAACGATGATGATGAAGATTATGATGATAAGTCACCGAACAATATAGCACCAGAGTATAAACATTTAATTGCTATTCATGCTGGGAAGCCTAAAGGCGGTCTGGCAGAATGTTTGAAAGTGGATCCTGATAAAGTGAGACGTCTTAGCTTAAGTGAGCAACAACTTGAAAATGCAGTGGAAACGTACGGAAAGGATATCATTAGGTATTCAGAAAAGTTGTCTTTATTTTTTCAGATCTTACATTCTTACTTCATATGTGTTTATATATCTCCCCATTTGTGTCACAGAACTAGCTCTGTAAACTTCCGCATTGCAAAGAGTTAGCATGTTTGTTGATTCAACAAGCATTGATGAACAAGCTTCAATTTCTTGACTTTTGGCTTCTACCAAGCCAATATATGGTAGTGGTTGTTAGGTTGATCACCTTTCCAATAATACCCCTGCTTCCAATTTGGAAGGAGTTTATTCAGTAGGGTTGGAGACATTTGATTGTTTTAGAGTATGTCTTTTTCATTTGATATATTGGAGGGGGCACGTCTAACCATGGGTTCATTCCATTTCCAGCTGGTGTGCTAGTACTGGCCTCTTGTATTTCAATATAACCATTCAAATGTCTTTTGTTGTATCATATTTTGTTCATGTACTATGCCAGAATATATGTTCTTGATTCTCGAGATGCAAATTTTTTGACTCTCATGATTGGCGTACTACAGGTTTACCCAGCGGAATATACTGAGGGTATATCCGAAGGGTATACGTGTTGACTCGTCAAATTACAATCCACTAATCGCATGGTCACATGGAGCTCAAATGGTTGCATTCAATATGCAGGTTCATTAATTTGATCTATATCCAAATTGGGATTTCTTATTTTCCAACTTGTGTTTTGCCATTTTAGAACTTTCAGTGACCATTAAATCAAGAAAGTGGTTCACTTTTACAGGGACATGGGAGATCTCTCTGGTTGATGCAGGGAATGTTCAGGGCCAATGGTGGGTGTGGCTATGTTAAAAAGCCAGAGTTTCTGTTGAAGGCTGGTCCTCATAACGAAGTCTTTGATCCTAGAGTTAAGTTGCCAGTGAGAAAAACTTTGAAGGTGAATACTTTATTGCCATAGCTCTCTACTATCTTTGTTGTTCTATATTTCCTTTAAGCATTTCAATATATTGCATCTTTAACTTATAATTTTTATCCCACATAAGTTGATGTATGATTTGTTTTCCGTTTTTATTAATAAGGTGACTGTATTTATGGGAGAAGGATGGTATTTTGATTTTCATCACACTCACTTTGATGCATATTCCCCTCCGGACTTTTACACAAGGGTATGTCAATCTAAGCTAATATGGTTTTATGGATATTAACATGCGACATATGGGATAATTTGTCATTCTATTATATGTTCTTCAACGGGTATTAAATTTGTTAACTTGTGTGTAGGTTGGGATTGCTGGAGTTCCAGCTGATACTATAATGAAGAAAACAAAGACACTAGAGGATAATTGGATACCCGCTTGGAACGAGGAATTTGAGTTCCCATTAACTGTTCCAGAACTTGCTCTTCTTCGGATTGAAGTTCACGAGTATGATATGTCTGAAACGGATGACTTTGGAGGCCAAACATGCTTACCTGTTTCAGAACTAAGAAGCGGGATCCGTGCAGTTCCTCTTCACGACCGCAAGGGAGAGAAGTACAAATCCGTAAAGCTACTTATGCACTTCGAATGGGCATAATCTTATGATATGATTAGCATTTTCCATGCTGAGGGAAAGATACGTACGAATTTGTGAAGCCTGCCAGTTTTGAATTTGTTTGCTGCTGTTGTGAGCTTGTGTGTATGTAATGTATGTAATACAGGTCGTGAGACAAAATAACACTGCTCTGCAGTTGTAAGCATTGCAGTTTTTGTGTTGGAACCAGCAAACCTTTATATAATCTTATACTATTAATGTGAGTATTGAAATTACTTTGCTTTAGTGAAGTGATAGATAAATCTTTGCTGCCACTATCATAAGATATAGATGTACCATCCTTAAATTCATGTGAATTTGGTGATTGTTTAGATAAGTAGATTCTACTCGTGGCATGTTAGTAAAAAGGCTTGTTAGTGGTTTATTTGTATATGAATCCATGTAGTTTATTTCCTGTAAATAAGAATTTCCTGTCATTTTTTTTTATTAAGCTTTTGAAGTTTATGAAATACATCTTTTCAATATTGTAGAAGTATTATTTAATCTCGGTAAATTCATTTTTGTATTGTGAAAGTAATTATGAAATTATACTAATAATAGGAGGCTTTCTCAAATTCTATGATAATAGTAATTAGTCTTGTTAAGCTCGATGCTAACCATATATGATCTCAACAGTTTTGATATCTTTGTACAACTTACCCGCAAACGAAGATGGGTATAATTGTAATTTGAAACATCTGCCACGTGCAAAGTCACGTGACTAAACAACACTCTCAACATAAACCAACAAAACTGGGAAGTCCTCACACACATATTTCCAAAATGTCGAAAATGCCCCCTACCGCCATAACCGAGCCTCTCCTATCGGACTCCGACGCCGACTCCGACAGCGGCCAGACCGACCTCTATCCAGACCTCTCCAACTCCATTTTCAAACCCTACTTAGAATCCACCAATCAATCATCTCTTGGCAGCTCAGACCTCTCGAAGATCAAATCTTTCCTGGCATCATCGTCGTCCGGCGGGCTCTCGTGCCTCATCTGCCTCGAACGGATCCGACCGGCCGACCCCACTTGGCACTGCTCCTCCCTCTGCTTCTCCATCTTCCACCTCCTCTGCATCCAGTCATGGGCCCGCCAAGCCTCCGATCTCTCCGCCGCACGTGCCGCCTCCCGCCTACCCATCTCCGCCGCTAAAGCCGATGGCTTTTCGACCTGGAACTGCCCAAAATGCCGCTTCCAGTACTCAAAATCTCAACTTCCAAAGAGATATGTCTGCTTTTGTGGAAAACTAGAAAACCCTTTTAGTGAAGACCCGTGGATTTTACCACACTCGTGTGGGGAGGTGTGTGGTAGAGCTTTGAGTGACAATTGTGGGCATTTTTGTCTGCTTTTGTGCCATCCAGGTCCCTGCCCCTCTTGTCCAAAGCTGGTTTCTTCCTCTTGTTTTTGTGGGAAAGTTGAAGATGTTCGTCGTTGTGGATTCAAAGCGTTTTCTTGCAGGAAAACGTGTTGGAAGATGTTGGATTGTAATATGCATAAGTGTGTGGAAACATGCCATGATGGTGCCTGCCCGCCTTGCAAGGCGAGGGGGGTGTATAAGTGTCAATGTGGGAAGGTTGAGGAGGAGAGGGAGTGTTGTGAGAGGGATTTTAGGTGTGATAATAGGTGTGAGAATGTGCTTGGGTGTGGGAAGCATGTGTGTGAGAGAGGGTGCCATTTGGGGGAGTGTGGTGGGTGCCCTCTTCAGGGGAAGAGGACTTGTCCCTGTGGGAAGAAGGTTTATGATGGTATGCCTTGTGACGTTGATGTGCCCCTTTGTGGTGCTACTTGTGATAAGATATTGAGTTGTGGCCTGCATAGGTGTCCTGAGAGGTGCCATCGTGGAGCCTGTATTGAGACTTGCAGGACTGTTATTACTAAGCCGTGTAGATGCAGGAGCTTTAAGAAAGAGGTATATGAATTCATTTGGTGTGTTGTTTCAAAATGTTTATGCTTTTAAGTGAATATTGAACTGGTTCCTTTCTATGTGTTGATGATTGTATTGGTTAGATGGATCATTTTATGCTGTTGAGTTGAAAACAAAGGCTTTAATTGAATCATAGAGTTGGCTTCTTGCTGTATATTAATGATTGAATGTTGATTGGATCGGTTTTCTGCCGGTAAATTTGAAGTGGGAATTTGTTAATGAATTAAAACTAGTGCTATATGTCAGTATTTGATTGTTTAACGGGTATTTCAGTATTGGAATGCTTTAACTGAATCTGGTTTAGGTTCCTTGCTATCAAGATTTGGCATGTGAAAGGAAATGTCAAAGAGTGAGGGACTGTGGGCGGCATGCATGTAAGCGTCGTTGTTGTGATGGGGATTGCCCCCCTTGTTCAGAGGTGTGTGTTGCAATATCAGCTTTCAGGTTATTTCGTCTTCTTATTTGTATGTGAAAACATTGCTGAGTTTTTGAGATTTCAGATTTGTGGCAAGAGGCTTAGGTGTAAGAACCACAAATGCCCATCCCCATGTCATCGGTATGTCAACTATCATACACTTCTTTTTTACTTTTTTTTTTTAAAAAAAAAACACACAGAAGTTCTCCAACCATTCTTTGTTCTTTGGTCTCTAAACTGGGGACTATTGCCAGACCATACAACCTTAGAGAAGAGGCCTTTTGGGACTCAACACACCCCTTGGGATTACCTATCAAATTATACATGCACCTTTATTATGTTCATGAGATTGACCTTTGGTCTATTTGGTGAAGAAAATTAAAATGGAAATACTAGAGTTCTATAATGTTCATCATATGTCAATAGTCTTGGTTTGAATTCTTAGGCCTAAGTCTTGCCATTCTCAATAAGTTTCTTTCAAACTCACCATCTAACCAGTTGCTGACATTGAATTATTAATCTAGGATTATACACAACTGGTAGCACTTTAAAATTATTTTTTGTTGCAAAGACTTTAAATTTAGCTTCTGGTTGCTTCATTGGATTTTTTTCTTCTAATATTCATAATTATTTTATGAAGTGTTTATGATAATAATCACTATTCTTCTTTTAGAGGTCCCTGTGCTCCATGCCCTTTGATGGTAACTATTTCATGTGCCTGTGGGGAAACACACTTTGAGGTGAGAATTTGTTATAGGTTTGTTTTGTATAATGCTTGTTCTTGTGTCTTAAACTTTATTGTTGAATATTTTGCTATGCAATTTGTGTTAGGTTCCCTGTGGTACTGAGAAGGATCAAAAGCCTCCCAGATGTCGAAAATTGTGCCGTATAACTCCTTTATGTAGGCATGCATCTATTTCCAAGGTACCATTTGGTTTATATTTCAAACGGAGCTAAGTCTAGTGCTTAATTACAACCTGTTTATTAAAGTGCTTGATGATAGTACAATGACATATAAATTCTCTAATTGGGGATGTTAATAACCATTAGATCTAAAAACTTTAGTTGATGGAAAATGACTTAACAATAATATATAGAGTAATGTTAGGCTTCCTGTATATTTCCTCTAAATCTATGCCCAAATTATGTGATATGTGAATTGTCAAGATCTTGTAAATTATGAGATGATATGATAATTAATAGGATCTTGACAACTTACATATCACGTCATTTAGGTATAAATTTGGGCAAAATATTTAGGAAGTCTAGCATTACTCTATTATATAAACTCTCTAATACACACCCCTCACATGCCAAGACTAACTGGCTTGGCACGTGGACTTAGCCCAAATACAAACACGTAATAAATTCAAATATCAAATATCAATTTCAAGTATAATCATGAGGGAGAATCAAACCGAGGGCTCTTGTGACAAACTGAGCTTTGATATTATATTAGTAACCATCAGACCAAAAAAATTTAAGCTAATAGGAAATGATTCAACAGTAATGTATAAGCCCTCTAATAGGGAAGCATGCTTGGATATAGAAACTTCCGTTATCACTTCTTCAGTTCTTGCAAAGGTATTGTAATTTGCTAATGCACTAAATATTGTCTTCGAATTGGAAATTTGAGTCTTTCTGGACTGTTGTTGAATAGGTAATTTAGATTGTAAATGGCAGCATCTGATTTTCCATCTGTTCTTCTATCTAAATCTCTAACATTTTTTATGTCAATACGAAAAATTTTATATCTTTTTGGTCTGTTACTAACTTACTATATATAGAGGTCAGTAAATTGCTACTAGATTTTTTTGGAATCCAGTAAATTGCTACTAGTTATTCATAGATAACTTTAGATTTTGCTATAAGATGTTTTTCACCCTACGATGCTTGAGTATTTTTTTCCCAGCCTCATAAATGCCATTATGGAGCTTGCCCCACATGCCGGCTAATCTGTGAGGAAGAATACACATGTGGCCATAAGTGCAAATTAAGGTTTTACAAAACTTTATTTTATGATTCATTTTATACATTTATCAGACTGAAATTTTATATTATACTGCCCTTTGGTGGTTTTATTTGCTTCCTTATTCATCTTCCAGGTGCCATGGCCCTAGACCTCCCCCTAATCCAGAATTCACATTAAAACCAAAAAAAAAGAAGTCAAATCATCTGAGTGAACTTACTCCTGGTTCTCCATGCCCTCCCTGCCCTGAGCTTGTTTGGAGGTCATGTTTTGGCCAGCACATTGGTGCAGAAAGGATGGTCAGTTGTCTTTCAGTTCATTGCTAGTATATGAACACTCATTTCCTATGAATTGTCTATGATTGTTACAAAATCATTTGCTTCTGTTTTTTAGATGGTTTGCTCAGATAGAACACAATTTTCCTGTGAAAATTTGTGTGGAAATCCTCTTTCTTGTGGTAATCACTATTGTACGAAAACTTGCCATGCCCTAAAGAACCAGTCTTCATCATCAGTTGAAGAGAGAAGCAAGGAATCTTGTGAAGAGTGTAATCTTCCTTGCCAAAAGGTGTTAAAATTTTCATATTTCTCACGCCACTCTCTCTCTCTCTATATATATATTTCACTCGTTTATAACATGCTCAAACCATCATGCTAATGCTCAATTCTCATCTCATTTAATGTTTGTTCAGGAGAGAATGCCTTCTTGTCCTCATCCCTGCCCGAAGCCATGTCATCCAGGAGAATGCCCACCTTGCAAAGTGCTTATAAAACGATCTTGTCATTGCGGTGCAATGGTGCATGTTTTTGAGTGCATATATTACAATACCTTGCCTGAGAAGGAGCAAATAACTGTTCGCACATGTGGGGGACCCTGCCATAGGTAATTGATAGATTCTGCATGCAAATCTTATTTGTTTTAGTTTATTTAGTCAAAGTCTTAATCTAATCATTTATAGTGTTTGGAATTATTGCAGTCCATCTTTGTTTTTTTTCCCTTTTTTCTCTCCCTTATATTCTCAGTCAAAGGTTTTAGTATGGTTGTGAGTGGCTTGCTTACTGTGTGTTGCTGCAATAAAACCTTGTAATGCAGAAAGTTGCCCAACTGTACACATCTATGCCCAGAGCTGTGCCATCCTGGTCCATGCCCATCGCCCGAAAAGTGCTGCAAAAAGGTGATGCTTCTTAACAAACCACGAATGCACCATCTCAATGATAGTATAAATGTATAATCTGTGTTGCTATGTCTCTTTTTTATTCAGGTTACCGTTCGCTGTGGGTGCCAGACCTTGAAGAAGGAATGGCTATGTCAAGATGTTCAAGCGGCCTATCGAAAAACTAGTTGCGAACCAAAAGACATATCTAAAAATCGGTTTGGACTTGGACTTCTGCCTTGCAATTCCGATTGCAAGAGTAAGATAGAGGTTGTTCATGCAGAGTTACAGTCCCGTAAACCTAAAGTTTCAGAGGTAACATCATTTAGTACAAAAATTAACAATGATTCCTGGTGCAACATTGATATTTAGCTATATATAGGATCTATAATCTGTAATCGAAGTATGGTTCATTTGCTGTATTTTTTTGTTATATATATGTTGGCATTTTCATGCGAAATTTGTTTACATGCGTTTGTGCATTACCGTGGCCTCTTGCAGGAAAGGGAGACAGATACTGAGAAGCATGTACCAAAGCGCAAGAAAAGACGTGAACGTGTTCAAGAAGTGAGGCAAGTCTCAAGACTGCAGGTATGTCATCTTCTCTCAGTGAACTCACAGCAGATTCAACCGTCTTTCTTTTGCAATAACACCAAGCATATCTTTGAACAGAAAATTATCACCACCGCAAAGTGGCTGCTTCTATGCATCGCCCTTGTGGTAGCCATAATCTCAACTTCATATTATGGCTATAAAGGCCTTTTGAAGCTCTCCGATTGGATGAATGAAGTGGAAGAACAAAGACAAAGAAAACAGTATCTGCGAATGTAGTTATATTTAAGCTTGATTTTACTTTCATTCATGAGGTTAGGGATTACACATTTATACTACAATTGGCATTTATTACTTACCAAACAATCTTTTTTTTTTTAATAGGCATAGCCCCAAGAAATTTTGATAAGGGTGGTCTCAAAATTTTGGTTTTTCATTTTTTTCTTTTTTGAATTGTTTTTTTTGTTCCCTAGTGTCATTGAAAGTCAGTCAGTCAACCAACCTGTGCACCAAACATGGCATTCTTTGACTTCTCCTCAATCCTCATTGAATGTATAGTCTTGTACGCTTCTTTTATTCAGTGGAATCTGTTGCAGTAGAATTGTTGTTGGATTAGACTTCATGGTCCTGCATATGGACAGGAATGAGCTCTTCATCTTTTAAATGTGAACTTGTGGTTGTTGTAGTAATTTTACGAGAACCATCCAAGGATAAATATTGAAGATAATAAAATTGCGTGTAAGATAAAATTATCAATTAAAGGATTATTGTGATTAGTAAGTGTTATAAATTTAAGAATCAACTTATTTTATGATAGTAATCTCTTATAATGAAGGTGGTATGTGAATAAAAGTAAAATTATTAAATGAAGTTTTAGCAGTAGAAAACTAAGCAGTCATTTTTAATTACTTTTATCAGATACGTTTTTACTCGTAAAAAAAAGAAAACTAAGAAACTGTAATTGAATTCCAGCACAACAATTATGAAAACCTGCATTTCATCTCTGATTTGTCTCCCATTAGCTCTATAAGGATGTTCTTGATCAATGTGCTCTCTCGCATGGACTCGACGAGCTTGAATCCTAAACGGGTTTCATGGAATGATGATTTATGACTCTATGGAAAAACAATGTTAGGTGTTTAACACGAAATACGACTTTGAGCTTTTGTTTGTTCACATGAAAAATAAAAAAGGAAAAATGAGTACATTAGATGGAACTTGACTCTCAAGAATTTGGATCCTGCCTTGTAAACTGAGATCTTTTAAAGCTTAACACAGCTTAAATCAGCAGAGAATCCGAGTCGTGACTCTTTAATGGTTAACTGATTTTTCAGAGACCAATGAGCCGGGCAGCAATGCTTTTGATGGAGAAACCAAGTTGGAGGAGCATATTTTCTATGGATTTAGGTTATTTAAGCAAACACATTCAATCGATTCCATATATTCTGCACATTAACATTGTAGAAGCAAGCAATCCATGTAACAGTTTCAAGTTAAAACTATACTTGCCTTTGCTACATCCTGCAGACTTGAAAGAGATTTGAGATTTTGAAGATGTTTGAATATGATGAAGAGAAAACCGATTTGAGCATTTTCTTTCAAATTTTTTAGTCTAAAACTCTCAAGATGTTTGAAACCTTCGTCGAGCCTCGCCGATCCTTCGCTAACCCCTCTCTCCGACCCTATTACTGAACCCTGTCATCGAACCAAGCTTCTAGCTTCTACTTAGTTTTCTCTTCTTCTTGTTTTGTCATGCTTTCTTCGTCTTCAAGTGTTTTACATGCTCAAAATGAAATCTTGCAATCAAATGCTATAATACCAATCTTGACCCTTGCCAACTCTCCTCGTGCCTTGCCGACCTTTCACCGACCCCTTGTCACCGAACCTTGTCACCAAACCAAGCTTCTAGGCTTTTTTAACTTGTCTTTGCTTTGGTTTCTTTGATTCTTTGCTTTTAGTCTTCGTCGTGGTTTCTTTGAACTTATTCTTGAACTTGTGATTTTTATTTCATTTTCCATTTGTGTTGTTTCTTTGAACTTGTATTTGAGTCTTTGCTTAGAGCCAATGAGAATGAAATGACTCAAATCAAATTGACCATGTATAGTTCAGGCCAGTTTCAATCCTCAACTTTTTCATGTTCGGTTTTGAACTTTGAGAACCAAAAGAAAAACAAAAATCAGATTGATTCGGTTCTAACAAGAATTGAACCGAATAAGAAGTTGCCCTACCCTAAAATACATATTCATGAGGTTAGGCATATACTGCAATTGGTAAATATTACTCGCCAAACATTGTCCCATATAGGCGTGGATGGCCTCAAGAAAATTTGATAATGGTGGCCTCTAAACTTTGGATTTCTTAAAAATTTCGTTCAAGTCTCATTGAAAATCAATCGGGCTACCAACTTGTAAAAATTTTGTTCAAGTCTAATTGAAAATCAATCGGCCTACCAACTTGTACACCAAGTAATGCATTCTTTTGACTTTTCCTCATTGAACATATAGTTTTGTACACTTCCAACTTTTTTAAGTGGAAATGTTGCAATTAAAATGTCGGTTACTTCGAAGTCTTCTTTAGTCAAAATTCTCATCATTCAATAGACATGGATAAGGATGAGTTCTTATTCGAAGAATATGAATTTGTTGTTAGTATTTAAGAAATGATTATGATGATTTTACTGAAATCAATAAACTTTAAATATCATTGAATTACATCCATTATAATATTTCTGTGTTATGAAATGAGGTGATTTAAAATTTAAATACCAAATTGTTTCAATAATATGATCGTGTTAGTATATTGGTTAAATCAAATAATGAAAATTTTCGACCATAAATCTTAACAAAAATGGCTCCACGTTATGAAATTTTTACACTCTAAAGATGAAAAAATTTCGATAATAATATCTAGTTTACTGGTTAATCAAATACAAAATGATTTTGACAATAAAGCTAAACAAAAATGGCTGCATGGTACGGGAAAGAGTTTGAATTTGCAAAGCATTGTTGTCTCTTAAACAAGAAAATCTTTAATAAATTCGAGCGTGACTTTCAAATGTGAATTTGTCAAAATAATATTCGAGATGTTTGTGCCCAATTTTATAATGAGCAATGCTAGGGTGTCAAAAAAAGTAGCTCAAATGATATGGTATCCTAATAGATATTGACATCTCACTTGACACATCACTCTCCTGAAATTAATCAAACTTACTTTTTTCATCCATTAATTTTCTTCTAAGTCCTTAAAATAATAATAATAAATTTTATTTTCATATTAATTCTTCTTCATTGTTTTCAATTTCAATACATGTAATAAGGCAATTATTTTTTTTTCATAGGGATTATTACTACTTTCCCATTGATTGATGTCTCTTTGTGTCATTGTTCGAAAATACGGTACGGTACGACCGTATGACATCAAAAACGCTTCAATACGCCCGTTTCGAAGTCAGAAAATGACAAAATCCATCTCCGACATACCGTACGGCCATATTGACATGATACGACCGTATATTGAGTTATACGGCCGGGTTGAATCATGTAAAAAAAAAAAGAAACCGGGTGTATAATGAAAAAAAAAAGCCCTAAAATCTCACAAACCCAGTCAATCGACTCCCCTCTGTCTCGACCTAGGTTTGCCTTCTCATCACCAAAGATTTTCTCCTCTTTTTCGACCATTTCTCTCACATTTCCAAAGTTTCCGATGGCCAAACTCAAAATCGCAGTAGCTCTCTCATTTTCGGTGACTTAAGTCAAACAACAGCAGCTTCCTCTCTCTAAAACAGTGCGTCGGTGCCTCCATCTAGTTCTTTTCCATTTTTGTTTCTATTTCAAGCATTCTGTTTCTGTTTTTGTAAAACGGCAATAGCTACGTTGCCGTTTCTATGCTTTTATGCTTATCAGTTGCTGTAAACAGGCAATAATTATGTTTTAATGTTTAATTTTTTTCTTCTTTATCAGTTGTACAACAACAATAGCTATGTTTTTATGTTTTTTTTTTTTAATTTTTTAATTTTTTAATTTTTTATTTTTTATATAAAAAGGCAGTAGCTGTTTTGTGATTTAGTGATTGTGATGGCTAGTAAAAAAGATCTGGCGTGGAAGTATGAGGTTGAGACAGAAGCTAATGGGAATAAGTTTATTTGGTGTATTTTTTGTCAAAAAGTAATGAGGGGGAAAGTATTTAGAATGAAAGAACACCTTGCGGGTATTCAAAGGAATGTTTCCGTATGTCTGACTACTCCACCGGAAGTTAAGGAGGACATTAAAAGATATATGGAGAATATGGAAAAGGCAAAAAGAATTAATCAATAAGTGAGGGAGGAAAGAATCGATAGATGTACGACATTGAATAGTCGATCCAAGGAAGGGTCGGATAGTGGTAGTGTGACTTAGACTCAGATTCAGACTCAGACTCCGAGAGGGATTAGAGGACCTATGGATAGGTTTCTCAGGGGGTGGAAGATGATGTTTTACAAACAGAGGAATTAAGGGGAACTAGAACGGTAGGATTTGATAAGGAGTTACATGACCGAACGTGTGAGGAAATAGGCCGATTCTTCTTTGAGAATGGCCTCGCATTTAATATTGCTGATAGCCCATCTTTTGTGAATATGATTCGAGCAGTTGGACTGTATGGGATAGATTTAAGACCACCAAGTAGCTATGAGTTAAGGACTAGCATATTAAAAAAGGAAGAAGAAAACACGAAAGTTATTGTAGTTGAAGTGATGAAGACATGGAAGCAAACAAGAGTATCCATATTGTCAGCTAGGTGGAAAGATGTAAGGGGTAGACAATTGATCAACTTCCTTGTAAATAATCCATATGGTACAGTTTTTCTTCGTTTGATTGATGCTAGTGATTTTGTGAAAGATGCGATATTGTTGTTCAAGCTACTTGATGATATGGTTGAAGAGGTTGGAGAGGATATTGTTGTTCAAGTGGTAATAGATAATGCCTCCAACTATAAGAAAGCTGGGGAAATGTTGATGCAAAAGAGGAAATAGTTGTGGTGGACGCCGTGTGCTGCTCATTGCATAGATTTGATACTTGAGAAACTTGGAGAACTACCTCAACACAAAAATGCATTGAGAAAAACAAAGAAGATATTATTATAAATTTATAGTATTTCTTACTATATTCTTTTTTTAACCTTACTTAAGTCATATGTTAATTAAAAAATTTATGTTCTATAATAATTTAGTAACTTCATTTATAATCACGGATGAGTGTTGGCGTTGTTAAGAAACTTTACAAATAAAGAATTGCTCCGACCCGCTCCTACAAGGTTTGCTACTGCATACTTGACATTGCAACGTATGTTTGAATTGAAGCGACCTTTGGAGCAGATGTTTACTTCATCGGAGTGAGATGGATGTACATATGCAAAGAAAGCCGGAAGGGAGGGAAGTCAAGAGAATCATATTGAGGGATTTGAGTTTTTGGCCTAGTATGTCTTATGCATTGAACACAACTGCACCCCTTGTTCCTGTGTTGAGGTTGGCGGATTCAGAAAAGATGTCTGGAATGGGATTTATCTATGGAGCAATGGACATAGCTAAGGAAGAGATAGCCAAAAACTTGAGGGTTGAAGTTGGAACTTACCATGAGATTTGGAAGATAATTGATAAGAAATAGGAATTCCAAATGCATCGTGATTTGCACGCAATTGTTTGTTTTCTGAATTCTCAATTTCAATATTTAGAAAATAAGTCCACTCATCCAGAGATTAAGTTTGGGTTGATAATGTGTATGGGGAAGCTTATTCCAGATTATAAAGAGCGAGAAAAGGCAGATTTACAGCTCGATGAGTTTAGAAAAAGGGAATGAATGTTTTCCTTTGAGTTGGCAAAAACATCTGTCACTAAACGTAGTTCTGATATGTGAAGTTTCCTTTTAGGTGTTCTTCAATTGCTTGTGTTTTCTTACTAAAGGGATTGTTATTAGCATTATAGTTGATTGGTGGCTTCAATGGGGAGATCAAACTCCAAAGCTAACGTCTTTTGCGGTGAAAATTTTAAGTCTTACTTACTCATCCTCCGCTTATGAGTCTACATTGAAACTTAGAATATATCAATATTTATTATAAAATTATTTATTTGTTGATACTAAATTTTTCATTATTAATAATTGTATATTCATATCAAAAAAAGAAATTGATTAGCCACGAAGAAGTTGACCTTATTGGTGTACATAATGTACAATAGAAAATTGCATCAGAAATTCCTAAGGCACCGGAGTTCAACTAATGATGATGAACTATATGTTTCTACTGACCTACCTTCTGATGATGAATGGGTGATGGGAGAAGATGATGTCGGGCAAATGTCCACACATTATGCACCAAGCGTGGACATGAATGAACCGAGTGGAAGTGCACAAGTAACACAACAAAGACAAAAGAGGAGTAGAGATATAGGTAAGTTTATCAATAATTCAATGAAGTAACTTAAATATACTATGAAGTTTTTAATTAAATTACTTTAAATTATTTTGGTATAGGGAAAGGAAAGCATATTTCATCATTGGAAGATGAATTGGATAATGTTATACCCATTTTCTGGATCGGCCCAAATGGCCCAACTCAGGCCTTATTTATTTAAATAGAAGCAAGGGCCCAGGAGGCCTAAGGTTGGAACCAGTAGCTGCCAGCCCAGCTCATAAGGTCGCCCAGGTCGCGAGCCAGCAACAGTTCCCAAGATGCCCCCTGCTCGTACCTTCAGCCCGGGGAGCCCGTGAGGTCGCGAGGTCGCATGGACCCCCAGATCGCCCTACCTCTCCTCTTGGCCACGTCAGCTCTCCTCCAGTGTGCATCGCCTGGCTGACCAAAAGGCTTATCCAGGGAATACCGTGTACAGCAAGTTGTCAGAATTACCAACTCTCATGATTTCCCACCGGAAACTGCTTACACAATTACCCAGGAGCATTTAATGAAGTGAAGACTTCTTCAGGAAGATTAAATGCAGATCTGTGCAAGAAGAAAATCATCATTACCTTTACAATTAATGCAGTATGGCAATGTCAGGATTAGTTAAAACTAGCCGTTGCCAATAGCGTGTGTAACTTTCTTTGTATTTTTATATTGTCATCCCCCCTCCTCTATAAAGGTGGGAGACATTTTTACTGTACCAACAAGCTGAAGATACTAGAAAACTGTCACTCTGCCGGAATTGTTCCAAGGTGGCCGTGGACGTAGGTGCAGTCACCGAACCACGTAAAAATCCTCGTGTTCTCTCTCTCTCTCTCTCTCTTTCTTTCTCTCTCTCTCTCTTTAATTTCTTGCAGATCACCTTATTAAATCCGACCAACCACCGAGACCGATATTCTTTCACCTGAATTAATCACCACCAACCTTGAACTTTATTAATTACCTATTTATTATCCTTCCATCATCACGACCAGAACCGTTAATTAATTACCAAGTTCGCCGTCTGGGCCCTAGAATATCTGATTGACCATTTCTGAACGTCAACATCTTTTGGCGCTAGAAGGAGGGCCCAACAGCGACCCTGGTAATCTCCATCCAATCACCATTTCACATTCACTTATACTTGTCTGTCATGGCTAGGATCAAGGCAACAAGGAGTGTCGGAGTGGCAGAGGAGAGACGTGAGATTCGAGAAGAACAGAGCGCCTCACTCTCAGGAAATGAGGTCGCTCAGGAATGGCAGCAATGCCAGCGAGCTCTAGAAGATACAGTCAGGGAGTTGACGACGACGATTAGGGCGTTGGTGGAAGTCCAAACCCGTGCGGTGCAGAGACCGGTGAAAGTCGCACCCCTAGGCAGAGCTCGCTATCGACCTTCAGAAGAAATCCCAACTCCATAAGGGGTAGCCGCTAGGGAAAGGTCGCTAACCGAAGGATCAGCCCGCTCCTCGAACTTGCATCCAAGGAGAGCCAGAGAGCGGAACCAAGAGCAGGAAATCCCACCTCGCCAGAACGAGATAAGGGCAAGGGCGAGCATCGAGGGCGCCAAGCGCGAAGAGGGCAGATCGTAGAACCGTCATTTTGGGGAGCAGGAGAGTACCAGTAGATGGAACCCCAGTCGGCGATCTCTGACCCAGGACCCAGTGGTAGAGGAGTTGTTACAAAGGGTCCAGCAATTAGAAGCTCGACCTGGAGGCCAGACCGGGGAAGAGCGGGAGAATCGCAGGGCACCATTTACCCGGGAGATAGAGACTGTACCCTTACCAGTGAAGTTTAAACTCCCTAATATCCTTCTATATGGCGGCAGGTCAGATCCTTACGACCATCTAGACGCTTTCAACGTACAGATAGATCTTCAGACAGATGACCCGTTGGTTAAATGCCGAGTATTCCCAGCTACTCTAGGAGACGCTCCGCGAGCTTGGTTCAAAGGCCTCCCAGCCCACAGCATCGGAAGCTGGAGAGAATGTCAGAAGAAGTTCTTGAACCAATATAAGGCCTTGAGGAAGCAGCTCGCACCAGCCTGCCACCTCGCTACCATTTTCCAGAGACAAAATGAATCCCTGAAAGATTATATCACTTGATTCAGAGAGGAGGTGAGTAATGTGGAAACGCCCTCTGACGAGAGTATTTTAACAGCTATTTCTGCAGGGCTCAGGAAAGACGGGAAACTGTACGAAAGCATATACAAATCCCCTGTGAAAGATCTAGGGGAGTTCTACGAAAGAGCTGCCAAAGAAATCAGATGGGAAGAGGCCTTCGGGGTTAAGAAACCCAGTAGTCAGCGGGGTGAAGCGAGCGGTTCCCACCGCGAGAAGAGGAAGAACTATGGCAGTGACAAGCCCGGAGAACCGAGGCACCAGACTGCTCATGTTGTGGCAAAGCGAGCTAGACCGGGGCCGAGGGCGGAGCGACCCCGGCGTCCGAACCGATATGAAAGCTATAGTGTGCTGTCCGACAGGCAAGACAGGATCTTCGCCGCAGAAAGAAACAGAGAATTTTGGGAAGCCACCCCCGACTGGACCCCCTAACCGACGTCGGGACCCAAAGAAATACTGTGCCTACCATAATGAGAACGGGCACAATACCTCAGACTGCTGGCAGTTGAAAGATGCCATTGAAGAACTCATAAGGCGAGGCCGCCTGGGAGAATATGTAGTACAGCCCGCTGGCAAGCAACCTCGGCACCAACGACCCCAGGAGCAAGACCGGCAGCCCGAGCAACAGCAGCCTCAGCGAGCTCAGGAGCCTGAGCGCGAGCCCGCTGTAAGAACAATCTTTACCATTTATGGTGGACCTCATGTGGCAGGTACATCTAACAGGTCGCACCAGAGGTACATCCGAGAAGCCAACCATACCCTGCTGGCAGAATATGGAGGAGTCGAGGGACCCACTAAGAGGACAAAAAAGTCCTCAGACAGTATTGTATTCATCGAGGAGGACGAGAGGGGAGTGCATTAGCCCCACAACGACAAGATAGTAATCCGGGCCCAGATCAGCAATATCGAAGTACGGAGGATAATGATCGACACTGGCAGCTCAGTCAACGTCATGTATAAGGACTGCTATGACCAGATGGGGTTAGGAGCTGAGCAATTAATACCCTCACCAGATCCCCTCTACGGATTCACGGGAGATGCAGTGATACCGATAGGACAGGTCAAATTACCTCTTACCCTGGGTGAACCAGGCCGGCAAGCTACTGCTCTTACCGACTTCCTGATCATCAATAGCCCCTCTGCATACAATGTGGTCTTGGGGCGACCTTCGATGAACGAGCTAGACATGGTCGCCTCCACCAGAACGCTCACAGTCAAGTTCCCGACCCCCAACGGAGTAGGCTGTGTCAAGGGAGAACAGCAGTTGGCCAGGCGATGCTATGAAGATGCAGTGAAGATGGGAGTCCGGGGAAAGAAAGTAAACGTGGTCTCGGGTGGCCAACCACGAGCTATCTCTGAAGCCGGGGTGAGCGACGACCTCGACCCTCGCGAGGTGGATGCAGACAGGGCCACCGGACCTATTGAAGAGCTAGAAGATGTGCGGGTCAGCGAAGTAGACCCAGAAAGATGTGTGAAGGTGGGAAGAGACCTGCTGCCAGGAGTGAAGACCGAGCTCATAGAATTTCTGAAGATGAACCTCGACGTCTTCGCCTGGAACCACGAAGACATGGTGGGGATAGATCCTGACGTTATGTGCCACAGACTAAACATAGATCCCCAGCACAGGCCAGTCCGCCAGAAGAGGAGGCCGATGACTCCGGAACGTTATGCAGCTCTGAAGGAGGAGGTTGAGAAGCTGCTGGCTAACAGGTTCGTCAGGGAGGCCCGTTATCCTATCTGGGTCGCGAATCCGGTCCTCGTGAAGAAGAAGAGCGGGAAGTGGAGGACCTGCATTGACTTCACCGACCTGAACAAGGCCTGCCCGAAGGACAGCTTCCCATTACCGAGGATAGATCAGCTGGTAGATGCGACAGCCGGGCACCAACTCTTGAGCTTCATGGATGCCTACTCAGGATACAACCAAATCCCCATGAGCCCGCAGGACGAGGAACACACCTCTTTTGTCACTGATAGGGGGTTGTACTGTTACAGGGTGATGCCTTTTGGTCTGAAGAACGCGGGAGCCACCTACCAGCAACTGGTCAACGCCATGTTCCAGGACCAGATTGGGAGGACCATGGAGGTATACGTAGATGACATGTTGGTAAAGTCCCAAAGGGCAGCAGATCATGTTCGCGACCTGGATGAGACATTCAAAGTCCTCAGAAGTTATCGGATGAAGTTGAACCCCCTGAAGTGTGCCTTTGGGGTAGCATCTGGTAAGTTCCTTGGTTTTATGGTAAACAGCAGGGGGATAGAGGCCAACCCAAAGAAGATCAGGGCGCTTGCAGAAATGAGGTCGCCCTCTAAAATCAAGGACGTGCAAAGTCTCAACGGGCAGGTCGCAGCTCTCAGCCGGTTCATCTCAAAAGCTACTGACAAATGCGTGCCATTCTTCGAAGCCATAAAGAAATCCAAGAACTTTGAATGGAATGAGCATTGCGAAGATGCATTTCAGAGGCTGAAGGAGTATATAGGCCGGGCTCCCCTCCTGTCCAAGCCAAGGGATGGGGAGAAGCTATTTCTGTACTTGGGAGTTTCTGAACACGCCCTAAGCGCAGCATTGGTGAGAGAAGATGGGAGGATGCAGCTGCCCGTGTATTACATCAGTAAAAGGCTGGTTGACGCGGAGACCCGATATTCACAAATGGAGAAGCTCGCATACTGTCTGGTGACCGCCTCCAGAAAGTTACGTCCCTACTTCCAAGCTCATCAGATAGAGGTTCTCACTCAGTACCCTCTCAGGCAAGTCCTCCAAAAAGCAGACACTTCAGGCAGGCTCCTCAAGTGGGCCATCGAGCTCGCTCAGTTCGACATAGAGTTTCGGCCCAGAACAGCATTCAAAGCCCAGGCACTTGCAGATTTTATTGTGGAATTCACAGGGCCAGTTCCGGAGCAGGAGGAACTAGTCGGTGATCAAATTTGGGAGCTTTATGTGGATGGATCCTCCAACGAGCAAAACTCAGGAGCTGGAATAATGCTGATCAGTCAGAAGGCCACAAGATCCTGAGTGCCTTAAGGTTTGGATTCCGAGCTACCAATAATGAGGCCGAGTACGAGGCGTTGCTTGCCGGACTTCGCCTGACAAAGGAGGTACGAGCTGAGCAGGTAAAGGTCTTTAGTGATTCTCAACTTATTGTTTGCCATGTCAGGGGAGAATATCATACCAAGGGGAGGAGGATGTCGAAATACTTCCAAAAAGTCAAGGAGTTGCTGGGGGCTTTCAAGGGGTTTGAAGTGAACCAGATCCCCAGGGCACAGAACTTTAATGCCGACGCCCTGGCCCACCTAGCGACCTCCCAAGACGTAGATCTCCTTGAATCTATCCCTGTGGAATTCCTGCCAACTCCCAGCATCGAGGACGAAGATGCAATGATGACCATACAGGTTCGGCCTAACTCCTGGATGAGTCCGTTATTGGTTTACTTGCAGGAAGGGAAGCTGCCAGAGAACAAGCTAGAAGCTCGCCGCGTTCGAGCTAGAGCAGCCCGATACTGCATCTACGACGACAGATTGTACAAAAAGGGGTTCTCGACCCCGCTACTGCGGTGCATAGATGATGAGGACTGTGAGGCGGTGCTAAATGATATTCATGCAGGTCACTGTGGGAACCACGCAGGAGCATTATCCTTGGCCCAGAAGGCCCTCAGACAGGGGTTTTACTGGCCCACTATGAAGCAGGACGCCTTGGATCTGGTGAAGAAGTGTGATAAATGCCAGAGGTTTGCCAAGGTCCCGCGAGCTCCACCAGCCTACCTCCAACAGATGGTAAGTCCATGGTCATTCGCGATTTGGGGGATGGACCTCATCGAACCTTTGCCCACAGCTCGAGGAAGTTGCAGGCATGCCGTAGTCGCTGTTGATTACTTTACCAAATGGGCTAAGGCTAAGGAGCTAGCAGAGATCTCCACCATGAAGATAGAGAAGTTTGTGTGGGAAAACATCATCTGCAGGTTCGGAATCCCTCAGCAGCTCGTCACGGATAATGGGACTCAGTTCACCAGCGAGCAGTTCGTAGACTTTTGCAACGAGCTCGGAATTGTGAAGAGCTTCTCGGCTGTGGACCATCCTCAGGCCAACGGTCAAGTCGAGGCTGTGAACAAGATCATCAAGCAGACTTTGAAGACCAGGCTAGAGGGAAAAAAGGGGGCTTGGGCTGACGAGCTACAGAAAGTCCTCTGGGCATACAGGACCACAGTCCGCAACTCGACAGGTGAGACCCCATTTTCCATGGTCTATGGAACAGAGGCCATGATACCGGCAGAATTCGAAGTCACCAGCCAGCGAAGGGCCTCGTTCCGACCTGAAGACAATGACCAGCTGCTCGCGGCCAGTTTAGACTTAACCGAGGAAGCAAGGGAGACAGCTCGCCTGAGGGTAGCAGTGTACCAGTAGAGAGTTGCCAGATATTACAACAAGAAAGTCCGAGCTCGAAGCTATAAAGCCGGGGACCTCGTTCTCAGGTTAGTCCTCCCCGGAGCTCGCAAGGCAAGCGAGGGGTGCTTGGGCCCAACTGGGAAGGGCCGTACCTCATCAAGCAGAATCTGAAGAATGGAGCCTATCATTTGGCCGGCATGGATGGATCAGAGTTACCCCGAGCCTGGAATGCTGAACACCTGCGGCCATACTACACCTAAGAACTGTCAGCCCGCTCTAACTTTGTACATGATTCTTTTTGACGATTGTCTGTAAACATGCTTTCACTTGTTTTCTGTTGTATGTGTCATGTTTGATACAGAAAGCAAACTAGTTGAACCAGCAAATGTACATGTTAAAAAGAGCGAAGTTAATGAAATCTCTTTCTCAAGTAATCTGGCTGCAACCTATATGCCTATATATGTGTTATTATTCCTTGAAGATATCTGGGTAAAAATCCAAGGAAATTATTCACAACTAAAATGCTCGCATAGAGTCGCCGGCCAAGGCTACGAGCATATTCTGGCAATAAGTGTCCATAAAAGGCCTCAATCGAGGATGCTTCATCAATTGATGCTCGACTCGTCCATATTATCCTCACTAACAGAGGTCTACGTCGGCAAGCATCAAGATCGTTTCTTAATCATTGCCCCGCGACCTCGCGGGAGGGGGTAAGGCTACGCCTCTCAAATATAAAGCTGCCCGCGGAACCTCACGAATCATTGCCCCGCGACCTCGCGGGAGGGGGTAAGGCTACGCCTCTCAAATATAAAGCTGCCCGCGGAACCTCGCGAATCATTGCCCCGCGACCTCGCGGGAAGGGGTAAGGCTACGCCTCTCAAATATAAAGTTGCCCGCGGAACCTCGCGAATCATTGCCCCGCGACCTCGCGGGAGGGGGTAAGGCCACGCCTCTCAAATATAAAGATGCCCGCGACCTCACGAAAGGGCTCACCCTTGAACTACGAGTGCTGCCCCAGGCTGGAACCTCAAAGTTCGGGAAAATGCCCTCATCAAGCACACTCAACGTCATTGGAATATATTGGCTAAGAAAATTCCGAACCCCTCACAAACGGTAAGTTCCTACCAATCCTCTAAGACTTGTCCAACTATGTTACAGACGGGATCAAATAATTTGCCCATTCGAGCTATTGGCCGAACTCAAATTCTTACGAGCTTATGTATTATTATAATTGCTGACTGCAGTTAGCGGGCTCGTAAGTTAGCATGATTATCACGATTGTGACTTACTTAAACAAATTTTTAATACTTACGATGGTATGATTATTGTCTATTAGTTGCCAGTCATATAAGTAAGGTATGCATATCTATACTTGTACAAAATACTGAAATTGTGCAGGGAATTCAATATTATAATCCCGAGCTCCGAGCTCGTTGCCTGAGTTCAAACAAATAAAAAAAAATTACAAGAAGACAAACGAACAAATGAAATGAAAAATGCCCTAAGCACCAGCTGGTTCATCTGAGGGAGCAGGGCTAACTGGGGTTTCTACTGGGGGCTCTGCCTCAGGGACGAACTCAGGAGCTGGTAAATCAGGAAGGGCTTCTATTGGGGGCTCAGGCATTGGAGGATCCTCTACAGCTGGAGGTACCTCAGGGACCTGTTCTGGCAAAGGAATTGGAACAGCAGATGGATCAACTGGGGGAACAGAGGAAGTATCCGCATGTTGAGCACTCTGAGCACCTGCAGTAAGCTCTGCGAACTCCCGGATCATTTGGACCCCTTCTGACCTAAAGAAGGAGTAGTCCAAGTCCGGGTAGCGCTCCCACATGCTGAACAGAAATGCCCTCTCGACCTCTTCCTCGACCCTCTTCCGCTCCTGCGCCAACTTGGCCTCAACGCCCGCCTTGGCCTGAGCCAGTTCTCCCTCGGTCTGAGCCAGCTTCCCCTCTGTGTGAGCCAGTTTCCCTTCTACTTCGGCCCGCTTCTCCTTGGACCTCGCGAGCTTCCCTTTGGCTGCAGCCAAGTCCCACTGATGCTGACCCACTTTATCCTCAGCGACCTGCACCTTTACCTTTGCAATACTTAGCTCGCCTTTCAGCTGCCTCAGTTCGTTATGGGCCTTGGTGACCTCGGAGGTAGCGGCCTCCCTACGAGCAGTCTCTTGTGACAGGGCCACGTCAGCATCTTTAAGCTTGGCAGAAAGCTCTCCATGTTCCTTTTGGAGGAGGTTGATTTCGTCCTGCAACAGTCTCCTCTCTTTCTCGAACTGTACCTGGGACACCCTAAAGGCCTCCTTCTCGCCGAGCTGACTTTCTGCCTCCCTCATCAGCTTCGTAGACGCCATACCGAGCTAAAAAGGGGCAGAAAAAGTGGTAAAGGGTCTTTTGAAAAGAAGAAAATCAAAGTATAGAGGGGTGTGAACCTTACCAGCGCAGCATGACGAGCTACATAGCCTACGAGATGTCTGCCTGTAAGTTCAGCCCTCTGCAGCTTCGGGTTGCGCCTCCCCATTACTCCAGGCACGAGTTCCACGAAGCTGTTAAGATATTCCATCTCCTTTGCTGCATCAGGATTCAGCTCGGAGTCATCCCGCGATTCCCCTGCAAGCCCCGCAAATCGCGCAGGTGCCTCGAGACCTAGCTCCCTGGCGATTATAACTGCCCCGGGCTTACGAACCTCGACGACGCCCTTCTTCTTCTTCGGAGTTGGGGGTGCGGCTATGGCCTTCCCTTTTCTCTTTCTAATCAAGGCCTCAGACTCCGGCTCCGTAGGTAAGCCCCCCTCGGCAGAGACCCCGGCCCTCTTGGCTAGAGGAGGACTTTGCCCTTCAGATGGGGCAGCCCGCTTTTGAGGGGTCGCAGCTGACCTGATTGGGGAAGGAGCAGCTGTAGCAGGCTGAAAGGGCGCTCTTTGTGAGCGGTCTGAAGAAGTGTCATCCACGTCGACGACCTCAGTCGGCCCAGCAGGTGGAACCGACCTCAGAGGAGGAACGGACATCGTAAGCTTCCCCATGTTGTCTGAAGAAGAGCTGGTGGAGAAGCTCGTGCTCGGAGACCTTTGTTGTAAGGGCTGTGGTTCTGGTTTTGACTGTGCAGGAGCAGCGAGAGCGGAAGAGACCTCGGACGTTTGCCCCCTTATTCCCAGATGCTGGACTGTGTTCAGAAGAGGGCTTGTGGCAGATGGCGCGAGACCCCGCTCTACCAGCTCGCTACCGGAAGGGAAAAAGTCATCGGTTGGTTCCTTGGCTGCTGCATAAGCATTCAGAATAGAGAGCTCGTCCTGTCTAAGCTTGTAACCAGGAGCTGCGACACCTACAAAGCAAAAGCGAGCTCGTTAAAAAAAAAAAAAAAAAAAAAAAAAAAAAAAAAAGGAGGGGGGCTACTTCTAATATTATTTAAGTGCTTGTGTGCCTACTAGGTGTCATCACGAAACTCCTATTGTTCAGCCCGGCGAGCGAAGGGCATGTGAACAGGGCCCAATTCGACTTGTATTCCCCCACGTTAGACTTAGTGCAGCTCTGGGGTAAATACTCCCTGTAAGTAGAGTGTTGGCGAGGCGTGGCGTAGTAGAGTCCGTCCTTCCCAGAGATCGCCTTAAAGCTAAAAACATTACGGAGGATGCGGGGTGAGGGGAACCCTAGCTTGTACTTAACGAACGCCGCAGCCAGGGTGGTTAAGTAGGCATACGAGTTCGGGGTCAATTGGAATGGGGCGAGCTTCAGGTCATTCAGGAGATTTTTGAGATAGCCGGGAACAGGGAACCTAAAGCCAAGCTCCATATGCTCACGGCTGATCGCCACAAAGCCCTCAGGAGGATAAGCGGCTCGATCAGTGGCCGCGGGGACGTTAGCTCTGCACCCCAAGGGAAAGCTGAATTCTTGGGCCCAAGCCTCCAGCTTTGAAAGAGTAACGAGCGAGGGCGTGTGTTTAAATGGATGGGGGTCCGTCTCCTCAGCGACCTCGTCCCCTTCTGCGACCTCCTCGTTAGATGGACCAGCTCGCGAGGACGTAGCCTCGGCCTCACTAGTCCGACGTCCTGCCCGCTTCCTAGAAGCAGGAGCCCTGCCTCGACCAGTGCGTGAGCGACCTGACATCTACAGCACAGAAGGAATGACATCAGAACGCCTATAGCATACTGAGCCCACCAAGACGCAAAAAAAAAAAAAAAAAAATGAGAATTCCTGGAGCTGTCGCCCTATTCGTCAGGTCGCACACTCGGCCCCCAAAGGGCCAGAGAAGGCCCAGGGGCACAGGCCCGTCAGGTACCCTATCACTCTAAATATATGTGTTGCTAACCCTATGTTTACAGGTACCCTACCAGGCAGTAAGGGGACAGTGTCCTAAACAGCGACACGTGATTAAGAAAAGGGACACCTAGATTAGCAACCAGGTCGCCCCCAGCGTACGCAGATACTCAAGCAACCAACACAACAAATCTTTAAAGGCCTAACAGGCTTACAGGGACCAACGGATGTGATACATAACAACATAACCCAGGAGCAAATCCTGCAATAAACACAAAAAGCAAAGCAGGGGAAGAACTACCTTGTTTGAACTACGTACGACTTGCTGAGGACGGTGGCTGATTCCTGAAGTGGTAGAGTCCGAAAAGTTTGTCCGAGGGCGGATAACAAACCAGAAGAAGCAGAGAGAAAGAAATGGTGGAAAGAAGGGTGCTGGAGTTGTATCAGGAAAGCAAAAAGAGAAATTTGAAGAGACCTTTGGGTTATATAATCCAGGACGTCCGTCCCCAGCCATCCGATCCAGCACAAAGGAATAACCGCCAAAGATCTAACGGCTGGGCACCATTCTCGGTCATGTGCCATCATGCCTGTCAGTTACAAGACGTGCCCATTTAATGCATACAGTCCCGAGACACGTTTTTTCGGCTCCAACGCCTGTATGGACACCACGTGTCGACGGTTACAGTGCGGAGATCGAAACGACACCAGAAGATTCGAAAATGGGCGCCAGTTATATATTTGAATCAGCTCCCAGTCCGCAGAACGCACAGAGAGCTGGGGGGCTTGATGTTATACCCATTTTCTGGATCGGCCCAAATGGCCCAACTCAGGCCTTATTTATTTAAATAGAAGCAAGGGCCCAGGAGGCCTAAGGTTGGAACCAGTAGCTGCCAGCCCAGCTCATAAGGTCGCCCAGGTCGCGAGCCAGCAACAGTTCCCAAGATGCCCCCTGCTCGTACCTTCAGCCCGGGGAGCCCGTGAGGTCGCGAGGTCGCATGGACCCCCAGATCGCCCTACCTCTCCTCTTGGCCACGTCAGCTCTCCTCCAGTGTGCATCACCTGGCTGACCAAAAGGCTTATCCAGGGAATACCGTGTACAGCAAGTTGTCAGAATTACCAACTCTTATGATTTCCCGTCGGAAACTGCTTACACAATTACCCAGAAGCATTTAATGAAGTGAAGACTTCTTCAGAAAGATTAAATGCAGATCTGTGCAAGAAGAAAATCATCATTACCTTTACAATTAATGCAGCATGGCAATGTCAGGATTAGTTAAAACTAGCCGTTGCCAATAGCGTGTGTAACTTTCTTTGTATTTTTATATTGTCATCTCCCCTCCTCTATAAAGGTGGGAGACATTTTTACTGTACCAACAAGCTGAACATACTAGAAAACTGTCACTCTGCCGGAATTGTTCCAGGGTGGCCGTGGACGTAGGTGCAGTCACCGAACCACGTAAAAAATCCTCGTGTTCTCTCTCTCTCTCTCTCTCTTTCTCTCTCTCTCTCTCTCTCTCTTTAATTTCTTACAGATCACCTTATTAAATCCGACCAACCACCAGACCGACATTCCTTCACCTGAATTAATCACCACCAACCTTGAACTTTATTAATTACCTATTTATTATCCTTCCATCATCACGACCAGAACCGTTAATTAATTACCAAGTTCGCCGTCTGGGCCCCAGAATCTCTAGTTGACCGTTTCTGAACGTCAACAGATAAGGACGACATCTTTGGTCAAACGGAGGATGAGGAGGAGGAGGAGGAGGATGATGATGATATGGGAGATGACACATTCGATTTCGATTCTAATTTCCGACCATTTGTCACAGGCGACACTTTTTATGATACTGACTAGATCATCTTTTCTTCTAATGACTTTTGTATTATTTCTAGTTTGACACTTTGGTAGTTTGGTTATGTTACTTTTGGACAATTAATTTTAAATATATTGTTATTCTAGAAATTTATGACATTTTGTATTTTTTTATATATTTTTTCTTTTTTTTTTCAACCATTTTTGATCGATACGTCTATACCAACCGTACTGTATCGTACCATGTCGGTGTGCCTGTGCCGTACCGTATAACGTATTTTTGAACATTGCTTTGTGTTTTTTTTTTATTTTGTTTGTTGTGAAAATAACGATGAAACCGACAATAAATCATATTGAGTGATATTTTGTTTTTATTTTGTTCGTTGTCAAAGTTGTTAATATAGTATATTAGTTATTCTATGAAATGCACTATTAACTATCTAACTTACATATTTTGGTTTCTTTGATTCTTACTTAAACCGATTTATTTATATAATCTAAGCAAGTTTCTCCATAATCATCCCACGACACCTTAATTACAATTTTTTTTTTAAATCACAAATATACCTTACATATTAATTATAACATCAAAAAATCTGAGATAAATAGTAGATATATTGTAAAAGCATAATTGAGCTTCAATTGCTCTTAGAAACTCTTAGAATAGGCAAGCAAAACAAGAAAAATGGTGGGGTAGTTGCATCGCAATCATCAAGAACTCAAAAGTCGGCGGGACTTGCAGCTAATGCTAAGCCTAATCAATATTTGTTGTAACTATGTGCATAAAAACTTACAATAATATCATGAAATAGCCTCAACATTTAGTGTAACCAGATGCATGAAAAATTTGCACAATATTAAGAAATAATCACTCCAAAAAAAAAAATTATTTCAAATTAGAATTGATACAATTTGTAGTCGGCCAATTGTAAAACAGTCTTTAACACAAGTGGAAACAATTCCTATGGAAAAAAAAAAAAAAAAACACACACACACAAATTGTCTTTTTACATGTATTGAATTTAAAAACAATAAAGGGAAATTAATATGGAAATAAAATTTGTTGTTATTATTTCAAGAACTAGTTTTGCAATTAGAAAAAAATTGATGAATGAAAAAAATAAAATTGATTTATTTGTTGAGAGTTATGTGTCAAATGAGATGTCAATGACTATTAGAATGTCATGTCATTTGAACTATTTTTTTAACTTTATTATCTGTTATCGACAGTTGTATTCTGTAATAATTTTTTATTTTTTATTTCCTAAAAATCCCTCAACATAATTTTATTTTTGATTTAAACACGAAATTAAATTTATTGCTATAGGATCCATACTTTCAGACGTTACCGAGTATGGTTATAGAATTATATTATTGCATAGTTGAATTGTGCACAGAAAACGAACTGATATATTAAATGTTATGGGTGACTTAGATGAGAATTTCAATTGTAGTTTAATTTGGACGGCGCTGTCACAGGAGACAAATGTAACAAATGTCCAGACGTGTTAATATGAAACCAAACACTCGCGTTTGACATGGTCCAGGACCTCATGTCACGGGGTGGTCTCAAGACGCTCAAGTCTTGGAACTGGGTAGGAGCCGACAAGTTATGCTACGAAAATGGTGACTGAAAACTACAGGTCAACGCTGCTTGGATTCTGAGGATTTTATTTGCGTGACGGGGCAGCCTATGCTACCCCTTCTGTGATTCCATTGGGACATTCAGTGGATGCTGGTTGCCGGACATGACATCAGAAACATCCGGTTCACATTTTGAAGTGGATTGATTACGATATTTTGCAGATTTACATTCCATCGTTAAATTAGATAAAAGGGTAGTATTAACTTGTAAACTTGATATTGCAAAAAAATTACTACTCGTAAACTTAAGGTAATTAACCCATAAATGAATGCATTTACTTTGTTTCTTTTATTTTCTTTTTCTCTTATCTATTCATTAGTTAATTTTGGTTTCAATGTGTGTCCTACCACTACTGTGTGTAAAATATTGAAATGATAATATATATTTTTATCTACAGAAAGCATTTATTCCTTACCATATTATCACATATTTGAATTGTTCCTATCGCATGTGATATAAAAAAATGATAACATAAATTTTTTATCAAAAAATTTGTAATGAATTGTAATATAATTGTAAATTTTAAGACAATAAGAAAGAGATTTAACTTTTTGAATTATGGGAAAATTTGATCAAACTAGTCGTAGCCTTCAAACCCAAAGAAAAAAGCAATAGTTTGAGTGAATTGACCATCTTAGAACAAGTCTAAAAATGCGTGTAAAATAAAAATGTTGATTAATTGTTTTTAACATACTTTGAAATTTATCTATATCAAGATCAGAATTTTATCTGGACATGTATATTTTGAGGAAGCACTTCTAGAATAACCAAAATAGCTAGCTATAATTTTTGAGCCAATGTTAGACATAAACGCGGCAACCAAAATATAAAAGGACATATACGTACATGTCAAACTTTATTAAAAGTGGATGTAAAAGATTATGGAGGATCTTGTTAAGACTTTATACAAAAATCTTTCAAACATTGTAACATTTTTTTCAAACTAGATAAGTTATACGTCTAATTATATCGAATATAAATTTGGAGAAACATTGTAAGTGTTCTAATAATTTACAGGAAGTGTAAATAGTTACATAAATAAATAAGTAAATCTCTAATAAAAAGAATGAAAGGAATCAATAAGCATCTGATGCTCTCGATAGCTTACATATGGATAAGATAAAATTTCCAAAAGTATATGTTGGATTCAAAAGTACTGCCAGATTCACAGTTTGTGGATACAAACAGTCCATCCAAAAGCAAACTTGGACAAAGTCGTACAATTGAATCTCTCTTCTTTTATTTCATTATTCAATCCATGTGTATTGACAAGTCCTTGTTTCTTCAAAACGCTCATGCTACAACTACTTAAAATAAAAGTGCATCAATAGAAGAGGTAGTGGTGGTGGGCCACCGTACACCACCACTGCCTCCTCCTCTGTCCCCATTGCATTTACTCTCACTCAATTCCATAATTAATTCTTTCCCATTAAACTATCTACATCATCCACATTAAATTACATAAGAATCTTGGAATTAATTTAGAGGCACCGCCAAATTTAGAGCACTCTAGTTGTCAAACTAACAGCTTACTTCCCATTCTAAAAGGCTGTAGGGCAAAATGAAAATTTTCATACGTTGGCCGTCCATTTCAAACGGGCAGGTGTCTTTTATAATAATAATAATAATAATAATAATGGGATTTATGGTTGTGGGTGCCGATTGACAAGAAAAGAAATAATAAAATAATAAAATAAAATAAAAAAGAGAGAAGATATGCATGGAGTAAGGCGGTGCAGTGTGTTTTAGTGTGTGTATATATAGGTATGTAAGCTCTTTACATGAAAACAAACACAGAAGCTGCTCGGCAGCAGATCAGGAAAAAAAAGGAAAAAGATATAATATATCGAAGAAGAAGAGAGAAGACAAAATAGGAGGAGCCGATAAGGAAGGAGAAGAAGAAAGGGAAGAAGAAAAGAAAAAATATATATATTTAAATATCCGATTTGTTCAAATAAATAAATTTATTTTAATAGAATTTGAATTCCAGAAAATTAGTTTATTTTTCTATAAATTCTATATTAAGTTTTAAATGATTTTAGAATGAATCCATGATTAAGAGAAATCGGAGGAGAATCCGTTTTAGATCTAGAAATAAGTAAAGGAGTTATGTAAATGGATAGTTTTATTTTAATTAAATTGATTGAATTATGTTTATTTATATTTCAGATTTTATTATTTATTTCAAGTAAATATATTATTGAGTTAATTGATTTTATAAATTATAAATTATGTTTTACGATTGAAATAAAAATTTGTTACAAATTCTTTATCAGAATTCCCATAAGAATTTTATGTTTTCAGTTTGAGTTATTATTAAAAAAAATTCAAAATGTTTTAAATAATATAATTTTGTGTTTTGAGAAAGAATATTTGTTTATGTTTTGTGAAAAGTATTATTTAATATTATGTATATTCAGAAAAGATCTGAGAAAAAGAAAAGAAAAAAAAAATATTTCAAAACAATAAGATTGTACCCTCCCCTCTAACAGTCAAACTGGCTTCATGTGTGTAAGTTCGGGAAAGTTGCCCAACACGTGTATGACAAATGTTTAGAGTTATTGAGTCGTCAAACGCGTGTATGACAGATATTATCTCTCGCTCTGCGTTTGTGTTGAGTATCTTTACCACGTATGACAGATTTTCCTGAATACTAGTTGGTATAGATTTTCAGATTGTAGATGTTATATACCGAGTTTGATTAATACAGATGAAAATTTACAAAACACCAGAGTTATATAAAGAAATTCCAGAAAAGTTTTACAAATTATAGATATTTATATTTTATATTATTAAAGTTATAAAAATAATTCATACATAAGTTTACAGTTTTATTATGAGATTATATTTAAATTTAGTTTTATTATTTCACATATGAAATTATATGAATCATTGAGAAGTATTTCTTGTTAATAAAAATATGTTATGTTTTATTTATAATATATTTAAAAAGTTATATCCACTCACTGGGTGTTAGTGCTTACTTCTTATAAACTCGTTTTTTCAGGCATTCGTTGTAGATTCGTGCATATCATTACATATCATGAGAAAGGTCACATGATGATAAAATATTTTGCATCTGTGTATATTATTATTATTAACTAATCAAATTTCATAAATATGTTTTCAGAATATTTTTTTTTAGATGAAATATCTTTTTTAGATGATTTATGAATATTTCATATATTCAATAAATGGGTCCAGCACGAAAATTTTAAAGATTTTAGATTTGTTCAATTTATATTTCGATCAAGACTATTATCAAAATTATGATAATTATTTTAAAGGATTTTCAGTAAATCCAGATTTTAATCAAGAAGACTCCGGTTTTTATGGGATCCTTCCGGACTCGAAGTAGGAGTCGGGATGAGTCCTGTCATTTTTACTCTTAGGACGCAATTAAGAAAAAAATGAAAGAAAAAGATACATGCACAGTGATAAACGATACTTGTTTAAATATGAGTAAAGCTCTATCCATTCATCATGCATATATAAATTCTCTCTTCTTCTTGGTTAACATGTGCACTAAGGATACACATTAACAATAGTCATGGTTATAAATACATAATTTTTGGACCCCTTTATCTCCATAATAAATACACTATTATACAAACATTAGATGAAAGTGCAGAAACCATTTGTGCTGTAATGAATATTCCTTTTACCTAATTTTTAAATTTGTGATAGTTGGGCAACGTTAAGTTGTGCTTTCAAAGTGCATCCTAAGACTTGAAAAATAAGAGAACAAAAATAAATATGCACAATGATGTGTGATGCCTGTTTATACACATGTAAAGCTCTATCCATAAGATATGCATATATAATTTCTCTTTTCTTCAAGTTTAAGATGTGCATTAGACTGTGTTTGACACATAAGAAATGAGGTGGGATTGGGATTTAATTTTTCCCATCCTCGTACATCCCACGTTTGGAGCAATTTGTAATAGATAATGGAATGAATTTTTTCATTCCCAAACCCACCTTTAATCTCATTAAACGTGTGAAATGAAAACCTAAGTTTAACCATGGGTTTTCCATTTCCCATGTTGATTGGGACCTTTTTTTTTTTTTTTTCATCTCTCATTAAACACCCATCAACCTCTCTCTTTCTCTCTCTCTCCACTTCATTTCTCTCTCATCTTCGACGACGACCACTCTTCGTCTCTCTCATCTCCACTAGGGCTGGCAATTTGGAACTCGACACGACGGGTCGACACGAAACCGACACGATTATTACGGGTTATGGTTGAGCATTAACGGGTTGGGTAAATAAACAGGTCAACCCGTTTAACCCGTTTAATTATCGGGTCGGGTTCGGGTTATATTAACGGGTAACGGGTTGACCCGTTAAATAAGGGTAAAAAAGTAATTTTATTTTGGAGGGGTAGTCATGTAATTTTAGTGGTAGATATATATATATATATATATCCTTCAAAGTTTAAACTCTAATACAAACAAAAGTCTCCAAACTTCATCTCTACACTTCATCTCATCACAAATTGTCATGTAGTAGTAAAATTTTATTGGTTTTGATAAAATATTTGTTAAGCTATTTTTTTCATGTATAAATGTATAATTTCCTAATTAGTTAACTTTTAATTATTATTTTTGACAAGTTTAGTTTGGTGGATGTAATCAACGCTTGATATTGTTTTTCTATTATAAAAGACTACATAAAAAAAAAATTATTTTATTTTATTTTTTAATATGAAGGATTATATTTGTAAAAATATTTTTATAATCATCTTTGTAAACATTTGTATTTTTATGGATTGGATTGTATTTGTGGATAATTATATTTTTTAAGTCTTATGTATCTTTATTTTAATTTTGTTTTTTATTATATCTATATTAAAAATTAAATGTATTAACTATCATTAAATGAGTCATAAACGGGTCGATTAAACGAGTTATTATTTATGTCGGTTAAATGGGTTATTAACATATCGGTTAAACGGGTCATTAACGGGTTGACCCGTTAGTAACCGTGTCGGGTTCGGGTTGAGGGGGTTCAACCGTTTTCTTATCGGGTCGGGTTCGGGTTGTGTCCAAACCGACACGTCAACCCGAATTGCCACCCCTAATCTCCACCACACCCACCCATCGCCACCACAAACTACTCTTCATCTCATCATATTCGGCGATGAACCAGTAGTGGCAACTATCTTCCTCTCTCCCCTCTCTTCTTCGTCTTTCTCTCTTCCTTTTTCCACTCTTTCTCTCATGGTCGTTCTCTTTCATCCTTCAATCTTCAATTTTTTTTTTTCTACAAGTTTGTTCTGGGTTTGATGAACCCAAAACCTAGGGTTCTAGGTTCTATTGAACCAAGTTGATTCTCGGATCAAACCCAAAACCAAAGAGGAGTATGTGTGTGTGTGTGTGTGTGTGTTTTTTTTTTTTTTTTTCAGTGATGAAAAAGAAAGTTGAAGGTGTTGATTTTGTGTTTTTGTGTTAATTTTTTGTATTGATTTGGTGGAAGATGATGTCGGTGGAAGATGATATAGATTTTGTTGTTTTGGGTGTCGATTTAGATGTTATTGATATGTTGAAGACGGTGGATTTGGTGGAAGAATTATGTTGTTTTCATGGATGATGTTGTGTTGATTTTTAAAATTAATTTTAACTATATTATAAAATATTTAAATTAATTTTATTCCAATTCAATTTTAATTTATATCAAATATAATATGACATAATTTCAATCCAATCCCAAATTTTACCAAACATAGAACAGTAATTTTTTAATCTAATATGTTTCATTCCAATCATGTGTGTCAAACATAACCTTAAAGATATATATGAATAGAAATCGTATGTTGGTTAAGATCTTAAAAGAAAGTAAAAATACAGACATAATGATGTACGATATCTATTTATACATAAGTAAAGATCTATTTCTGTAGTACGCATATACAAATTCTCTCCTTATTTGGGTTTCGGTTAAAATGTGTTCTAACCACGTGTGAACAACACTAATAGTTAAAAATAAATAAAATTTGTGGTCAAATATGAACAAATTAAAAGAAAGTTGCTATTAGAAAATGTTTTCTTAAGTATCTCAAAAACACTGAAATCACCTTTAACCTGAACATATTGACTGCTATTTAAAATAAGAATTCAAACATACAGGTCAAATCACATCTAACTGCCCCAACGTGTGGTCTTAAACTACATGTCTAAAAGTGGACCCTTTGCCTTCACACCCTTTTTATATGTTGGACCCATTTTTGGAAGCTTTCAACCTAAAAGAAAAACACATCAAATCTCTCCCCACCATTATATCCGCTACCAAACACAGTACATGCACCACACATTTCTATATATTTACATATATGTGTAAGTACACTTTAATTTCCATATAACTTCTTTAGTTCAGACAGTACATACAATATACATTTCTATATATGTACATATACGTGTAGAAGTGTGTACACTTTATATGCCAAAAATTCACTTATTGCATTTATATACAACTTCTTTGATTCAGACGTCTATAATTATACGCATTTTTCTTGACACCCATTTTGGCATTCTAATAAATGCAATAAGTGAACGTTTGTACACTAGAAAGACCAATGATATATCATATATGCATATATCTACACGGATGGAAGAGAGGAGGTAAATAGAGAGAACTTATTTTTAAGAACATGTAAACATTCTTCATGTAATTAGATTTTTTATTTTTTTTTTTGGCTAAAATCCTAACTACATCTCAATGTTCAAGGACCAAAATTCTAATTCTTTACAATCCAAAGCTCTATCAATATAAATTATCCCCCTAAAAAATTATGGTATTGGCAATCAATTCTATTAAAAAAATGATCCTTTATATCTTTATGCCAAATGAATTTAATCAGAAACAATGGAGATAGTACCGCTAGAGATACTGCCATGACTCTCTTCATCTACACAGAGAGTTAATGCTCTCTCCAAGTTAGTAACGATGTCAGCAATTGTCGGTCTCTCTTTACCCTCCAAATTCACACAAAGCATGGCTGTGTATGCCACCAGTTCCACGGCCTCTGCCTCGTTCAATGCTGGGGGGCCAACCCTTCGGTCCAAAACCTTAACCAATTCTCCAGCCATAATTGCTGGCACTGCAAAGTCCACTATACTCATTGGAGTCCTTTCGCCTTCCCCATCCTTGAATATTGCTCGCTTCCCTGTAAGAAGCTCTAATAACACAATGCCAAATCCGTACACATCGCTCTTCGCGGTCAAAACATTCAATCCATAGTACTCAGGATCAATATACCCTACTGTTCCAGCAGCCTTAACTGGCTGGTTTTCACGTTCTGATTCAGACCCCATCAATGACAACCCGAAATCCGAAACTCTTGCAATCCAATTGGCATCAAGCAGTATGTTGGAAGACTTGATGTCACGATGAATTATAGGCGGAACTGCATAGTTGTGAAGATACTCGATGCCACGAGAAGCATCCAAGGCTATTTTGATCCTCATCTTCCACGAATTCAAAACACTACTAGTCTTCTCAACATTGTTCTTGTCGTGCAAATGATCATAAAGGGCTCCATTCTTCATGTACTCATAAACCAAAAGCCTCTCATCTCTTTCCTCACAAAACCCCACAAGCCTCACCAAATGCTTGTGGTGAAGCCTAGACAGGAACGCCAATTCCGACTCAAATGCACTCTCTTTCTCCTGCAGTTTCTTCAATTTCTGCCCCTCTGTCTCACCTCTCTTGATCGCAACCTCGCGACCATCCCACAACTTCCCTCTATAGACAACCCCAAAACTACCAGCACCAATCTTGTTCTCCAATGCGAAGTCATTGGTGGCAGCAGCCAGATCAGTAAGCGAGAATTCCTCCGCCCTATCAGTGTGCTTGGAGGATGTTCCACTTCTCTGCCGCCTCATCGTCAGGACCCTCGAGCCCTGTCGCCTGATGGTGGATGACCGTGAAGGTGGACTATTATTCGAAGTTGTTACACCACCATTAGAGCCAGCTCTAGTAATAGTTGGCTGAACCGAATTGTGAACCTTTTTGTGTCCAAAACAAACACCAGTCCATAGACAATATCCAATAGTACAAATGCCAGCAAAAGCACCAACTGATCCAATAATTGCAAAAGCTAATAAACCTGTAGTTAATTGCTCAGAGGGTCTAGGTTGATTAGACGGCGGCGGTGGCAATGCAGGTGGAGGAATGGACGGTGCAGATGGATTCGGAATCAAATTCCTGGACAAACAATTCTTACATATATTACCAGAACCAAAACATAATGAACTAGATAAAGGATAGAAACCACACACACTACAATTTGATTCAACACAAGGCCCGGGAAGAATCTCTGCTGCAATATCAATCACAGAACCCGACCCGTTTACCCACCCAGGGCCCCAACAGAGAACCGAAAAGTCCCTCGTCGTCAACCCGCAAGTGAAATTCGACCCCGAAACGATGGACTCAAACGAGACACCTTCCGTGACGTTGACGGAGTACGCTCCGCCACCACCCCAGCAGACGACCGAACCGTTTTGATCCCGGATAGCGCAGCTGTGATTCGACCCGAGAGACAGAGCGGAGAACTCGAAAGATGAGTTCGACGGAGGAGTCAGCTGGCCGGAGCTGTTGCTGCCGTAACAGAACAAAAACCCACCAGCGTCGACACCGCAGACGTGGGACCCGCCGGCGGAGATGGTCAACATGAAGCGGTTTCCAAACTCGGTCTGGATCAGGGTCGCGCGTGAACTGTCGCGACCCCAGCAGCGGACTGTGCTGGTGTTGATCAGGATTCCGCAGGAGAACCCGAACCCGGAAGAGATTGACCCGAATTTGATGTCGTTAGGGGGTAAGTTGGCATGTGTAGTGTCGCCTCTCCAGCAGTTGAGGGCGCCGTCGGAGGCGGTGGTGGCGCAGACTTGATCGTCGCCGACGGAGAGGCCGCCCAATGAACAGTGTTGCTGAAGTAGAGTCTTTTGGGGGCAAAGCTCGAATTTTGAGGGCTCGGCTCCCAGCAGAGGAGGCTGTACCCGCCGGACCGAATGCCGCAGAAGAAGCTCCGCCCGCCGGCGATGGCGGAGAAGGAGACATTGGGCTCGATGGGTACGACGACACCGTCGCGGCGGCTGCAGAGGATGCGTTGGGTGCGCTGGGAGGCGACGATGGCGCATACTGTGCCGGAGCCGTAGCTGACGGCAATAGTGGAGCCGGAACCGAGGGCACCGGCGGTGGAGAGGAGGAGGGATGTGAGAGAGAGAGTGATGGATAGAAGAAGAGCTTCGGAGAAGGCGGTGGCGGTGGTGGTGGTGGTGGTGGAGGGTAGTTTCGTCATTTAGAAAAGTTGGGGTTGACAAAGAGTAGTAGCACTTGGTCGGTTTTCTTCATTGGTTAAATTGGATTTTGTCTCCCAAAGAGAGAGAGTGAGAGATTTGAAAAACCAATCACAACAAAATCAGTTTGCGAAGAGAGACCCGAGATAGCTATAAAGTTGAAACTTGAAACTAAACAAAGAAAGAGAGAGAAAGAGCGAGAGAGAGCGAGAGAGAGAGAGTTTCAGGTTTTTTTTTTGGTTAAAAGATTCCACTACTTAAATTTTGTATTTCATGTTAAGACACTGAAGGCCGAGTTGGATATCGGTTATGCATTCGAAATTAGAATCTATCGAAATTTGTTGAGATCATATGTTACTGATTTAGTTAAGATAATCATTCTCATAAGTCATAACACATGATAAAGATCTTCGTGGGTTTAAATTTTAGATTTGAAATTGGATTAAATTTATCAGAAACTGTTTAAATAGTTACTCTTGTGACACATAAGGCGCGCTTGGATTTTAGATTTTATGAGTTTGAAAAGTTCGATAAATTCATTTTAGGACTATATTGTAATTTTAATTGTTGAATACCGTAGTTCCTCATTTTTTGAGAATGAGAGTTGTATAGTCATGAATTGTTAAAATATAGATCAATTAATGGATATACGATTTTGTTTTTTAACGATTTATATGAAATTTGTCTTTAAGTTGTAACTTTCACTTCCGAACAATGTCGTGTGCTATTTTTGCAGAATGAAAGTTGTACCATCATGAATTATTGAAATATAAATCGATGATTAAAAATACGATTTTATCTTTTAATGATTTAAGTGAATTTTGTCCTTTGAAAATTTGTTTTGGCTTGAATTTCAATAGAAAAGATTTCATTTTATAAATAGGTTGTTTTTAATCTAAATATCGTATGTGCTGGAGTAATTTAAATTTCAAATATTATGAAGTTGAATGAATTTTCATGGCTACTAAACTATGTTAAGTAGTAGTTGCAAATAGGTTTGTAAAATCAATGAATAGTTTTAAATAAGATAACATGTAATCTTCAGGATCTAGTGCCCTCCTTTTTTTTTTTTTTTTTGGAAATATTCAGGATCCAGTAGTAGTACTCTATTTTATTATAATACAGATACAGTAAGAATCTCAAGAATTATTATTGTTACTAATGTAGATGTAATTTAAACTAATGCAAGTTATCAGAAGATCTCAAGCTGGTTGATATTAGATAGCCAAAAAATACTTTTTTATTATAATCAATTTTATCTGACATCGGATTTGAATTCAAATTTTTTCAGTAATCTTATATTGTATTAAAGTCAATATTAATACGGTTTTGTCATAAAGAATAATAAAAATAAAATGAGTTATTTTTTGGAGAAGGAAGATAGAACTCATTTAAATTCGATATCTATTAATAGCTACACAATTAATTTATTCTATTTAAGTCGCATTTCTACAATTAATTTTCCATGTGAGAAATGCAAAAAAACTGAATCTTACAATTAAATTGCTATCCGGTTAGATATTCTCACATTTAAATGACTAAAGATATGGTTTGTTGTAAAAAAATCTCATAAACGATTACTTATGATAAATTATAGATTACAAGAAATCCAACAAAAAATCTTAAATAGATATTTAAAGGTGCATTTACCAACCATGATCCTTAAAAATAATAATAATAATAAAAATAAAAAAATCGATTTGTCATTATAATGCATACTAAAACTTGTTTTTCTGTTAACAAAAAATGGTTAGTAATTATGTGAACCATATATCTATAATTGAGAGATATTCATTTCTACATTAAGAAGACAAACTCTCTATACATGTTACACATGCTAATTGGTGTCATAATTATGAGACATTTAGTTATATAATAAGTCAAGAAAACTTCCTACATATATTAGGATCTAGAAAATATTTCGTAATTACAAAACATTTATTTCAAAGATTATATATGAAAAATTACTTAATTTTAAATTAATAAAATTAAAGTATTTATTTTCAAGTATAATCAGTTGAAAATTTTATTCGATATCGAGTCTCAAGTCAAGATATCAAAATTAAATATTTTAAGATATCAATTTTTTTCCTTTTGAAACAAAGAAAATATAACAAACTTTAATAGTAAAAAAATCAAGCATTTGAAAAAATAATTAGCATAAACATATATAAAATATAAGTGCTCCATGGAGGACACGTGTAGAGAAAAGAACGTTAGAGGAGACGCGTCTGCAGACTTAAAAATCACATGCATGCATAGGCAATTAATTACATACACGTTAGGCTTGCATTTATTTTGATAAGTGGAAATGCTTGACAAACCAACCCAAGCCGCCAATACATTCCCACTTTGCATTTTGAAAACACTTCCACATAACTTTTGAAAGTGACGTGGGAACTGTTAGCAGTCACTGGATTGTATTATATTATACCATCATGTAAATGAAAATGTTAAAAACGATTAATAGTCATTCGATTGTACTATGTAGATAAACAAAATTGTTGTTGTATTGGTAACGTAGTAGGATTCGTTGTTTTTATATTATATAATTTTAAACTATACATTTTGATGAATTATCAGAAAAAGGTAATAATTATTTGATAATCTCTCATTTTTATTGTTGAATGTTTTGATAAAATGATCAAATAAATATCAGGACGTATTGTTATACATCTTCTACTTTTAAAACTAAAGTTTTGGAAGTGCTATCAGACCAATGATTGGTAATCATTATATCGAATCTTGTATGGTAAGATCTGTTGAAGTTGTATCTAATTGTATTAATATAATTTAAATACACGATTGATCCTTGATATATATATCCATCGACAAATATTTAGTTTTAATAAAATTTTGAAGTGTTATTAAAATTGTTAATAATTATTTGATTTTATTAAAATAATTAAATATATTATCTTGTATTTAGGACAAAGTGGTAATTAAATATTTTATCTATTAAAATCAAGAGAAGTGTTCAATCACTCTTATTAAGAGGTAGTGTGTAAATATATCATTGATCTTTAATATCCAACAAATAAGTCAAACAAATATAAACATTGTAATCGTATCAAGCTTAATTCATTTTTAAATATTTTACTTTAAAGCTAATTTTTTGGAATTATTATCACAACCATTACCATTTTCATATAATTAAATATATCATTGATTCATGGTGAATAGTTCTCTCTAAGTTTTCAACAATCGTTAATATAAAAAGATTCATTATTTCTATATTTATTACTTTCAAATCTGAATTTTTAGAAATATTATTAAGATGGTTCATTAATAGTCATTTGATTTTGTATTCCTATAAATAACATCCGTCAATGATATTTAACATATTCTGAAAAATGTCATTGGTAATGTAACACGACACGTACGTTGTTGTTGTCATGTCTTCTGCTTTCAAAGCCAAATTCGAGGAATCTGATCAAGTGGATTGGTCAGGTCAATAACATAAAATTTACGTCTACTAAGTCATCAAGACTCTACATTTTGCTTTTGGCCAAAGACTTGAGGGCGCTGGAAAGAGGAGGGCAGTTTCTTTGTGGGGTTCGATCGTAACCTTCTTTGGGCTTTATTGAAACATTGGTGGTCAAAAAAAGACCTCAAAAAAGCTGGGCTGCTCACTGACAAACTCCAATAACATCCCTCTCATTTTGCTATAATATTATAATAGGTGACGTTTATTATTATTATAAATTTTGACAGATTTCTACCTCACTCATAATTCAAGTGATAACTACAGTATCTTTTTATATTTATGATATGGATTCAAATATCATTATATGTATTTATCATTATGTGTGAGTAATTTCTTACTTTATTATGAGAGTAAATATATCTCATAAATATAAAAGAGTGAATTTTTGGACCGTTAATATAGGATTTAATATCGATAAATTTCAATAAATTTTGATTATTAGTGTTAGATTATCTTATAATTATATATCTAAAGAAAATCACAAATTTAATATAGAAAAATTTTAATAAAATTCCCTAGTTATACTACAGATGCAAAGAAACACAATTTCAAGCCAACTTTGCAATGTTTTTATTTTTTATTTTTTGACTTGTGAAACAGTTTGACATGTTTTTGTTTTTACTTTTATTGTTCAAATAATTCTTTTGAACACATGAAAAATGATATGACAGTGTTGTAAGATTAGGTTGAACACAAATAGGTTTCCAAGAAGTTGTTGAGAGAGTTAGGCTATCTAGACAGGTACACATCTTTCTGTGTTGTTGGTTGTGTGAACATGAAAATCTAGGCAAACATCATCTCAAAATTTAATATTATTATTCAATTACTTTATTGTTTTCATTTTTTTTTTCTCTGAGAAGTATAGTGGCCTTCCATTCAACCAATGGCATTAAGCATGCTTCAATCATTGCAACAAACATTCGATGACTCAATCACACTTATTATATAGCGTGGTCAACTTCGTTTAAAGAATACTCAAACTGGAATATCACCATTCGAGATTGGATGATACATCGCACTCCGAGGGCCCGTTTGTTTCACGGGTTGGGACTAGATTTAGATAAAAATTTATCTAAACCCATGTTTGATGCAACCACATCACCCTTCACTAAATTATCCTCTCTCGGTTTTATCCCATTAGATTAGGATAAGTGAAACCTACTGAAATTGTGGGTTAAAAATATCCTATCTCTCTCTACCACACCGTCTATCTCCTCGAGAATCGGCTCTGCTTCGACGTGCTCTCCCATCACACCGACCTACTCAACCTGCTCTCCTCCTTTAACGATGCCGACCACACTTTCTCCATTGTTTTTTCCTCCCTCCCGTTCTCTGTCCCCCGCGTTCGATCCGAGATCTTCCACCCTTACAATTTTGTCAACCCCAAAACTTGGTATCTCTCCAACCTCCATCACACCATCGAGCTCTTCCAGCACGCCATTTGCGCTCTCAAGCTTTCCAAGAAGCTCTGTGTTTTATCTCCGCATCAGAACCTGACCCAGACAAGGAAATAAAGTGGAGGGTGGAGGGTGATAAGAGAGGGAGAAGGGTGATGAGAGAGGAAGGACCGAAGGAGGGTGATGACGGGAGAGGAGAGAAGGTTATGTTGGAAAATTTTGATAAAGTCCCGAAAAATTTACTTTAAATCTAAGTTTATACCGTTATTTTTAATTCTATCCTAATTCGACCAAACATGGAATGACATTTCATCTCATCTCATCAAATCCAATCAAATCTAATTTTATATAAATAATTCAATCTTATTTCATGCAGCAAACAAGGCCTAAGTGTCTAACCTTCCTTACAAGTTGACTTAAGTGTTATTTATTTTTTTGTCTGAAGACTGAACAGTACTGCTGAAGATTGAAGATTGAATAGTGATTGAAATCTAAAATCTAAATATTTGACCAAACATGGAATGACATTTCATCTCATCTCATCAAATCCAATCAAATCTAATCTCATATAAATAATTCAATCTTATTTCATGCACCAAACAAGGCCTAAGTGTCTAACCCTCCTTACAAGTTGACTTAGAGGTTATTTATTTTTTTATCTGAAGACTGAACAGTACTGTTGAAGACTGAAGACTGAATAGTGACTGAAATCTAAAATCTGAATAACATGTTTGGTTTTTTTTTTCTCTTACCTCTGAATATATTATAAACCTGTTTGTTTTTTAAATTTACAATTATCTGAAAACTAGTAAATTGACATTTATACCATTTTTACTATTTTTTGTTATGTAATTTTAATTAATGTAATAAAATATTTGAAAATAAATAATTTAATAAATTCTAAAATATTTTTTATGTAGATATTAATAACATTTTATTCATAATTAAAATATGATTAAAAAATATAGTAGTATTAACCATATTTATATATTTAAATATATAATATATTTAAGAAAATAATTAAAAAAATGAATGTTTAAATTGTAAATTAAAATATAATAGTTTAATTTCAAGATAATTTGGAATGAGATGTATTTATATTTAACTTTTCAAATATATATATATATTTTGTAAGTATCAAGGGAAAAAAAAAGAAAAGAAAATTTGAGTAATATAAAATTAGGATAAATTTGAAATTATATTATTTTAGGGAGGATAAATTTAGAATAAAAACTTTTAAATGTCATTAAGTGATTTGTAATTAAGTGAAAAGTTAAAAATTCTTACTTAATTTTTTCAGTTGTTTTTTGTTAATTTTAAGTGGTTTGATTACTTAAAAAAAAAACAAACAAAACGGAAACAACTTAATAAGTGTAATTCAGTACTATTAAGTCTTAAGTGAAAAAAACAAATAACCCTTTAGTAATATATTTGATAAGATACAAGATATCTTTCATTGCTATATCAATAGAATGATATTGATTCAATAATATACCCAAAAGATGGAATTAGTCAACACTAGTATCTACATCTTAAAGTTGGGAGTTTGAGTTGTATTTCTTTCTTCCAAATCTTGAATTATTGTAATTTTTTTTAAAGGAAAAAAACTCATTCATTGACTAGATTGAGAGACCGAGAGACTTTCAAGAAAATTTATCAAAATCGAATAATTACAAACCGATCGACTTTATAATGTTAATTTATCTATTATTGATCGGTGAATTCATTTGCTTCTATTTCATTATTACTTTTAAAAGTTTTTATAATTATTAAAAATTCAGAAACTTTGTTAGAAGATAATTGTTGTGAACTTATTAAATATTACTGAACTTGCTTAATTCAATAAATCTGGTTTACTTAATTACTTACTCTCCATCCTTTTCACCATTTTGGTTTGAATTGGGGTGTTAGATCTCCAAAAATGACCTCATTCACTTTGAGATCAAGTAAACAATTAATAATAATATAAAACTGAGATTGACAATATACTAATGAAGTACTAGTTATGGAGTTCTTTTTATGGAGTTATTTCTTCTTCATCAATGTTTGGTGCTTTTGATGTTGAAGTTTGAACATCAAAATGGGCAGACGAACCAAACCCAAGTACAAATCAAAAACAGCACAAAAGAAATGAAAACAAAATCTTTATTAATCTCAATCAAAACTCAAAAGATCATAGTACTTCAAAAGAAAAAAAAAAAAAAAACTCGAATGATCATAGTTTTTTCCACAACCTTAGAGAGACATGCCAGCTTAGTTAATCATAAGTAATGTAACATGGACCCTACGTTGACTCCCTTGCTACTGTAATCATGGTGTTGCTCAAGATAACGACATTTCTAGCTTCAGCAAAAGCTCTAACTATATATATATATATATATATATACATATATATTTTGGGTAGAAGAATAAATTATTGGAAACACGTACAAGTAGAAAAATATATACATGTTGTTGGTCTTTTATAATCAAAGTTGAGTGTAATTTGTAAAGATAATATAAATTAGTTCTTTCCTACAATTTATGTAAAACAATTAGCTGCTTTTCCGCAATTAGCTGAATTTGTTTTGTTTCTAATGGCTGGAAGATGATTTCCTGTCTGGTTTGTACTAGTTTCGAAATTGGAATGTATTAAAGTTGAATTGATTTTTATCATCCTTTCATCATTACTTGGTTAATTAGCAATGTTGCTAAAAGAACTATGTAAAATTATATTTAAATTCGAAAAATTAGTTAATTTGATTTGTAGAATCTGTTAACTTGTGTTTTATAGATAAATATATATATATTACTTCGGAAAACTATTTATGTATCAAAACAGCATAACTACTGAACATGAGAATTTATGGAGGAATGAATACATGAAAATAACTTCTACAAACCTGAGAAAAAGTGAAACAATAACAAATTAATATGTGGATATCAGGATATGAAGTAAATGTAATTTGACAGATACTTGAATTGAAACTTAGCGCGCGCACATATATATATATTATGGAGAAAAACAGTCACTGCATTGGCTGATGAGCAGATATTAAAATGATCATTAATGCTCCAAAAGAAACTACGATTTGTGACATATATATATTATGTGACTGAGCAGACAATGAATAGTTTCACTTGCAATTCTCTATACGTTTCCGTATTTTGACTATACACTGATTTTGACTCACTTTTTTCTTCTAAGAGCATTTGTTTTCGACTCACATCTATACGGTTGAGCTTATGGATTCGAGTTCTATATATATATATATATATATCTTTAAAACTCTGAATTTGTAATAATAATTTTTTTTAAAAAAATTAATATGTTCCAAATCATCTCCTGAGTTGAATTGGGATGTTATTATCGAATCAAAAGGTACACCTTGACTCAACTATGGGTTCAAGTGGATGATATATGTATAGATAATCAACAATTATGTAAAAAATGCAGTTCATAATTTAATATTTATAATTTTTTAATAAAATAATTACTTTAAATAGGCTTGTAAGGTCAAAGCCAAATCATGAGTAATACATTTTTATTACCTGAGACTGATTTTGTTGTTTGAGATAAAAGCAAAGAAAGACTGAAAGGAAAACTGACATAACTACATTGGACTGGAATTTGAACTTCATTTTTTTTTTCCCGTAAATTATGTTGAAACGAATTGAATATTCTGCGACAAACAAATAAGACCACTGTCACCTGAAAGAAAAATTTCAACAAAATAGTCAAGATCAGAATATGATCTAAACAGTAAGGAAAGCAGACAGAGACCAACGAGTAACTGTGAAGAAATTAACCTTTCTATTTTTCCGGTTTTAGAATTAGTTATTTGAATTGCACCTGCAATGAATGATTTTGGCATGATTCACATATTTGGAAGCTTAAGTTGCACTCAATTTAACAAGTTCAAGCCATCTTTGTACATGTTTAATTTATTTATTTCCTTCTGGTCTTGTGAAACAGTTTGAATTATTATTATTATTATTTATGAATTTGAACACTTAGAAAAATGTTATATGGGTTGTGTCTGAACTTAAGATTGAGTTGAACCAAAATGGACTCCCAACTCCAAGGAGCAGTTGGAGTTAGGCTACTTAATAAATATCTCTTTTGTGTGAAAATCAGACCACCAACTTGTCAAAATATATTTCAGAAAAAAAAAAAAAAAAAAAAAAAACCTGCCAAAATATAGTCAGTCCTTTGTAAAAGATGGTGGGCTTCTATTCTACCAGCATGCATGTTTTATTCATTGCAACATTAATAAATATTTGTTGAATCAATATACGTAGACACTTAATTTGGTCAACTTATTTTATAGAATTCAAACGAGGATTAATTACCATTCGAATTTGGATGAAAAATGCGAGCAATCTCTTTTCTTGACCAGATTGCAAGACCAAGAACTTTCAAAAAGCGTCACCAAAATGTTAAAACTAACCAAATTCAAAGAAACTAGTTAAATATTATTTTAATTTGAATAAACGTTGGTTAAATACTTTTCCTCATTTACCGTTTTGGTTTGAGTTATATTTCCACAAATGATCTCATTCACCTTGAAAATAAACAAATACTAATAATAGAAAAACTAATTCTAACACTAATAGTTTAGTTACAAAAAATTTAATTTATACGTACGTTTCTTCACAACATGAAAGTGGATATATAAAAAATAAAATCTAAAATTTTATCACTTGGTGTGATATGACTAATCTGACATATCAACTTCATCCGTTCGAAAAGTTTTAAAGAAGAGTAATAATAGATATGGATTATTTCCTTTTCCTGAATGGTTTGGTACACTTTGATGTTGAAGTTTAGGCTTCAGAAATAGGCAGAAACCAAACCCACATGTTAAAGAGTCTGAATAGCAATTCAAAAGAAATGACAATAAAATCTTTGTGCTTCTCAAGCAAAAGATCCATATGTTTTCCACGAACTTTATATGAAGACATGACAGATTAATTAGTGCCTACTAGTACCATAAAGTTAGTGAAAAAAACTATAAATGGAAGCATGCATGGACCCTACTACTACTTTGACCTTGCTATTGTAATCGCGGTTGTTGCTGAAATTAACAACATTTATAGCTTCTATCAAAAGCTCAACTATTTTTTTTTGGGGGGTGGGGGGGGGGAAGAATAAAATATTGAAAACCAATTAAAAAAAACCAAGTGTTGTTGATCTTTTATGATCAAAAGTTGAGTGTATGGAAATATAATTAATTTATTTTTAAAAATATAAAAAGAAATATAATTAATTAGTACTACTACATTCTAGTAATTATATTTTTCAAAAAATAATTACTTTTATTCTAGAATCTGAATTAGTTTTGTTTCTAGAATCGGAAAAATAAACAACAATATATTCTTTTTTTTTTAAATCATAGTTAATCCTATATGTATTTTTATTAATAAATTATTAATTTATGAAATGAATAGATGTGCTTACAAGAGAGTTTAAAAAATGTGTTATCTTATAATTTAATCAAAATTATTAATTCTCATTCATCTAAACTGATACCAACAATTCATTAGAATAATAATAGACATCCAACAATCTTGTCCAATATATCTATCCAATCTTATAGAACAACTTATTCGTCGAAAATTAGAGCTCACAGTTTTTAACTTCAAACGTTAATTTTCTTGGCATACGTAACACTTAAGGTTAGATGAAAAAATTAAATAAGAAAACTAAATGTCAAACATTATCCAATTTATTATACTAAAGAGATTATTAATTTATCAAGTATTGATTTATAGAAGTCACAGCCTATAATTATGGGAAATTATTTTCTATTAATTCATATCTAGGAAACAGAAGAAGAAAAAAAAAAATGAAGGAGAGAAACAGTGAATACTCTGGTTTAGAATAAACTGAAAATAAACGGGAGACATATGATCAACCCAAAGAAGCAAAAGTGATGCTTAAATAAGTTGCTTTTTGTCGCTGTATAACATATAGAAGCTCTGTTTTTGTCTGTGTATAATAATAAGCACAAGCACAGCTTTAGGTTGTTTTTGTCATCATATATAGAAGCTTAATAGCTGTAAAGCCACCTTTGAGAGATTAATTAAGTTGCTAAAATTATGTCTGATTAGTGCTTAACAAAATAATAATCACTATTTATATAATAATTGTCTGATTAACAAAGTCGCGGCTGTCCATGTGGCTATGCTCAGGTATCCTCTCTGGATTCCATTTCCAGGCTACATCACTGGGCCGAGCTAAAAATTCCCAGAAGCTCATTTGCTTTTGAACCAACCAGAGACGATATTCCAGACTACAACTTTAACACTGTTTCTTCTGAATTCATAGCTGGAGTCATTAACAAAGTTTTGTTCACATAATTACTGATTGTTACAGTGCTAAAATGTTTAGAACAACAAAAGGTAACAGGTTCTCAGGCAAATTATCCTTACTCCACAAAAAATTTTTAGCCATCTCGTCATGATCAAATATAGGTGTCCTTTGCACATATATCACCTTTTAGCACTGCTGATTGGGCACCTCCTTGTTCCCCAAAATACACGATTTAATTCCACACGCATTTTCCAAGCTTGTGTATTATGAGAGTAGATATTCAAACCATGCAAATAGTATCTGATTTTAATAGATTTTTGATATGTTCGATGTCGACTCCTATTACTGTGGAGGGATTCACTAAAAATGATTGTTTGTGCACACGCTTGGACAAATGCCATGAAACTGTAAATCTCTTCTGGCAAAATATTTTTCTTCGGGCACTTGGTCGGGCAATTTAATTAGCAATACAAATCCAAATGAAGACCCCAGTCATTCATTGATTTTGTTATTATATCATATATATATATATACAAGCTCAAAAGCTGTAGAGCATCCTTTGAGAGTTGTTGCTAGCATTATGCCTGAGCAATTCTTAACAAATATTAATCACTACTTATGTGATCATATTATCAGATTATCTAAGTAGCTGAAATTTCCAGAAGCTCATTTGCAGTTGGACCGGAGACCACAATTGAACGTATTAGACTGGAACTTGCACATCATTTTCTTCCTTAAAAATCTCTCAGAGAATTTAAGTTCTTCTGAAAATGAAGGAGCCAACGTTATCTGAGACAATCTAATTTTATCTCACGCTAGCGTAGTTGGCCAATCGCAGTATCCAAGCAGAAGTGAACAAGAGACATTTTGTCATCCAAACACATTTTATGCTAAATCATAGGGTTACCAAATATTCAAGAACAAAGATACGATGACACGATGGAAGCAGAAAGGTAAATGCTACTACAAAAGAATTAACAGTACTCGAAGTCAGTTGCGAAGGACTAGTTACTAGCAAATAAATAAACATTGATCCAAAACAAATTTACAGAATCCTGAGAGTTACATGATTTGCAATCATATAAACAATGTTACACAAAAATGAAGGGTTTTCAACAATCTAGATACATTAATTTGTGTACCTATTTGACTGAGAGCAGCAGCAGATAAGTCGTTTGATATGAAACTAGGAAGATTAGTTTCAGCTTTTGTCAATGCCTCCAGCATGCATATTAATGCTTTACGAGGAATCACTGAGTCCTATGGTGGATGCTGCTACAAAAAGAATCTGTGGTGAATTGTAGGCAGAAGAACTGTGGCCTCCGTTGGATATGATTTTTTTCCTATGTTGTCCAGCTGGAAGCAGGGATTCCCTGCTTTTGAAACCATTCGGGCATGTGAAATTGGTCGTATAACACGGGTCTCACATCTTTCTGCAAAGAGAGATGCTTGAGGAGAGGAAGAAGGACGTTGAGAAGCTGATCAACACGCAAAAGAAAAGGTGAGAAAACAGTCAAATACAAAGCAAACTGATTCTCAAAGTTTCGAAAAAGTAAATATAAGTACCTGGTAATCATGCGGTTGCCCAACGGAAAATGGAACACATGGGATTCCATTAAGCGGTTGCAACAAGAAACTGAACGGATTGTTGTCAACAATAACAGTACGACATAGATCCTTTGACAGGCAGGTGAGATCCTTCACATGCTCCCGATGCTCACTGTTTTTCCACAGCATAAAGATTTTGTTAAACTAAACAAATATTGTCTTTGAACACTGTATCTCAAGTTGTAGAATTTATTGAATAAAAAAATATTCATGGAACCACAAGTTAATTTTGGAAACGAAGCCTAATTTTAAACTTGCAATAACATAAGCTTGAACAATTGAAAGCATATGGCATAAAGCACTTAGAAATGTTAGAATAGATACATTAAACATCCCATAGGAAATTGAATTAAATCAATGGTTCATGTCTCAATCAGGAAATGAAATTACTCCCTGTTTCCAACAAACGATTTTATTTGAGAATATAACCAAACCAACCACAAGATAGAACAAAAGTTATAATATTACCCCCTTCCCTTTGATCATGTAAAAGATGATGTGAAGGTAACAAAATGAGCAAAAGATGAAAATATAATGGCACCGAGAGAATTATGGATTGCAGCAGATAGAATGGTTCAGAGTAAACGTGTATAACTTTCTAAATCAGCGAGCATGAAGTAGATAATATATCAAAATCAAATAGGGTATTCTTAGTAATAGCTAAAACAAACGAAAAATTACTAAAAGGAACATAAGTAAGCAGCACTTACGTGCTAATTGTTGAGGGCCGATAAAGTCGATGACTGAATACTTTTTCGACATCTATTATATCAACTAGCGGTCTAGCATAGCCTGTAAAAGCCAAGACAGTATCTCTCAAAAGTTGTATTAAGAGTGCAAGAAGAAAGAATCCTTTTTTCCCTCCTTTTCAGGGTAGAATATAGGTAAAAATCAACCAATAGACGTGAAGATCAATAAATGGTAAAATGATCATCAAATTCAAACCTTCAAGACCAGCAGTGAAGAGTATAAGATCTGCAAATATGCTAACTTGTTTCAGAAATTCTCGTAAACCAGGACGCTCAAACACCGTAACATAATTGATCTTAGGTTTCCCTTCAAATTCCTTCAAACAAAAACACATTCAAATTAAACAATTTCTCTCAAAAATAGAATTCACAATCAATTCGTTTTACTCATGCACTATACTTGGTACCTTGTCTGAAGATACGCATTCCAGCTCAAACCACTTCAATCCTGCCTCCGTTGCTTGATCACGAAGAGAAGCAGGAAGACTGGACGTCTCATACGCACATACTAAAGTTTCATCCAAGTCAAGAACTACCTAAAATAGGCTCCAAACATATGAAAACCACATTTAACAAAATCCTCTACATTATGACTTGTATCTTCAAATGATTGCTACACCGATGTTGATTATATGATTCATATTTAGATGTATGTAACATGTGGTATGTAATTTGTAAAGATACTTTCGGGATTAGGCTTTGATATAAAAAACCGCTGTAACCCTAATGAAAGTTTAGTGGAATTTTTCAGCTATGAAAGTGGATATAGACACACTGCCGATCAACTATAATTCTCTATGTTGTTTTTTCTTCTGTCATAATTTATTATTTGCATCTCAATTGCACAACAACCAACTACCTAAAGATTAAACTAACCATCATGATCTTAAACTTCCCCAGCAAAAATTCGACACACGGAAACTAACCAACCACAATAAAAGACTCAAAGCTCATAACATACTTTCACTTGCAATCACAAACACAATAACATATCTTTTTCTTTCACAATATTCAAGCACATATAACATAACTAGACAATACAGTATGTGAAACAATCAACAAGTTATTAAATTTGATATCTAGCAAGCAAACTTTGACTAAAAATAGACTGAAAAGCACTTGATATAGATTTAAACAAGTCCATACCAAAAAATTGAAAAAATATATATACATACAGTGAGTTTGTCGAGACAGCCATCTGGGGCGGCGGCGGCGGCGGAGGCGGAGGCGGAAGAGACCCCACCAGAGGCGATCTCTAAGGTGGGCGGAAAGTCGATCTCCGCGAGCTCGACGGCGGGGAGAGGCTTGAAATCGTTAGCAGGAGAAGAAGAAGAGAGAAGTGAGTGGTGACCAAGAGAGCGGAGGAAGGTGGAGAAGATCTGGAAGAAGAAAGCTAGCCAGTTCAAGAGAGTCCCCAGGAGGGACCGAGGAGTGTAGACCACCTCGCTAGCCCGAGTCAACTCGGCCATCATCAAAAAACAGAGAGTTGTGTTGTTGGTGTTGGTGTTGAATGAAATATCAAATATTGGTTGTGAGTGTACTTGGGTTGTTAAGAAAGAGAGAGAAAGAGAGTTGTGGTGGTGGTGGTGGTGGTCATGGTTTCATGGAGTTGTTGTTGTCATGGTTTCATGGAGAACGAGAGTTGTTGAGGTGGTGGTCATGGTTTCATGGAGTCGTTTCGACCAGTAAACTCTTTGAGTCTTTAATTATGCAGAGAGGGACAGAGTGGTTTCACGCGCTTGTTTTTATGACTGGAATAGTCTTCCGCTGTTGTCCTGGAAATGGATTTTCGTAGCTCTTTTTAAATTCTTTGTAATGGATTTTTATATTTATCTATAATAAATTTTTAATTGAATATAAAATATTAATTAAAAATATCTGAAAGTTATTATTGATGAGTAACTTTACATAATTAATAAAGTAATCAAACTTGCTTATTATCATACATTTTTAGGAAACTATTTTGTTCTTTAAGATCAATTTTTTTTTTTCAATTTTATTTTATTTTTATAATGTTTTTTTATTTCATTAAAAGCTTTTTTTTTTTTTCATATTTTTAAAAAAAATAATTAAATTTAAATATATTAAAAAAGTATTAATTTTACAGAATTTATTTATGTGATAGAATTTGATGATTTTTTTTTTTTTGACTTCCTTTGATGGTTTTTTTAGTGAGATTTATAAATATAAAAGTGCATAATAAATCTTGTTTTAATCTTATTTTACTCTCATAGATTTTATACAATGTTATGATAAAATTTATATGAAATTTGTGGATTACTAAATCTATTATTTGAGAAACCAATAGATTATAGATTGAATACGCTAACCACTCTTAATCAAAATGATATGCTTGATTACAATATGAAATTTGTATAGGTTATAAATCTCTTATTCGAAAAATTTTGATTTTACTTAAGATAAACTATGAAGAAGGTTGTGTTTAATTACTAAGAAATTAATGTCTATTGAATTTGAATTCAAATGATGTAAAAACTTGAAAAAGTTCGTAATGTCTTGAGTAATTACTTATATATAACTATGAAAGTGTAGAAAATTAAAAATAAGGTGGAGAATTCAACCGACAAATGGGTTAGTAAAACAATTGACGAGACGAAAGTTGATAAGTAGAAAGAAATTCATTGTCATATAGCTAATATATAGTTTATTCAAATCTACAATGATGTAGTACATTAATAACATATTTAAAGTAAGGATTGTCTAGTAATCAACCTTAATTGAAAAGAGATTTTCTTAATAAATAGACCTAAACCACTTTTATCATAATGTAATCACAATTGGCCATCCATCCTTGTCAACAAACAACAAGAGCAGCCGTTTTAATAAGTCAAACAAAGGACTATTTTTAAAAACCGCCAATGTTTGTCTCTAATGTGAAAAGACACCTTGTAGTTTCGTAATTGATAATTTTACACCTTGATGTTTAGTTAAATAATCAAGTAACATCCGACAGTTAAACCATTATGTTAGAGGAAGGAGATTGTTGTCAATGGTGGAAGGGTAAAAAGGTCATTTAACTTAAATCTTATATTAAAATAAGAGCAAATTACACAAAACTCTTCTAAGGTATGCCTAAAAATATGCGGATATATATTTATTCTTTTATTATATGATAATGCTAAAATATATCATTATTTTATACTCACTTACCTAATGTTTGTGAGGAATATTCGAGTAAATCATGTTAATTATTTAATGTTTTTATATTATTTTATTTAGGTGAGTAATGGAAGGTGTTGTTGAGTAATTCAACAATTTAATGAGGCAATTGCACAATAATATGGAGAATTGGAGTGAAATAAATAGGTTCTTGATTGAAGCAAATATTTTTGGAAGTAAATCAAAATCAAATTGGATTTCTTTGAAAGCAGGTAAATAATCAATTCAGATTTGGAAGCATATCTGGAAGCAATTTGGAAAGAAATTAGATTTGGAAGAGGTTTTGGAATTAAATCAGGAAGTAAATCATTGTAATTTAATGCGAATTAAATAAGGAGAATCAAATCAAATCAAAGAGATTTCTTCTTCTGGGTTCGTGAAATAATGGCATATGAAGATATTTGATGTTCTTCATCTAGTTCGATAACCTAGATGAACTTCATCTAGGTTCATCAACTCAGATGAAGGAGATAATTATTGATTAAAAAAATGATAGATGAAGATGATGATCAATGTTGGTATGATGATTGATGATATTTTTTATGCGAGATGATGGTCTGATGATGATGGATGGTGTGAGATGTTAGTCTGATGATGAATGGTGTGAGATGTTTTAGGTGATGAATTGAATGTGAGAGATATATGAGATATGAATTGGGTGAAGATTAAACCCAAATTAAATCGCCATCATCCATCCATCATCATAAGATCATTATCCATCAAATGATAGACAGTGAAGATCCAATCTTGGTTAGATATCCACTTTTTTTTTTGTTTTCATTTTCTTCAATTGTTTTGATTTTTTTTAATTCTTTTGATTTCTTGGTGGAAATCAATTGTTTTTATTTTAAAGAAAATTTTAAAATCAATTTTTAAAAAATATAAAAATATTAATTTTTATTTTTAAATTAATTCTCACTGTACATCATGTGACAGACGGTACAGATCTCTTTTCTAATCTTTTATTATTTTTAATTCTTCTTTATTTTCTTTTTTTATTATTATTTTTATCTAATTCATGGATAAAATGATTATTTGACTAAAAATCTTAATCGGTTGTTAAAGTTAATAGAATTGGACTAGTGTCTGTTTCCTCATTTTTTTTAGGTATAAGAGTTTTGTGCAAATTGCTCTTAAAATAAACAAAAATTAAAAAATAATTCTCTCTCTCATTTTTCTCCTTCACCAATCTTTCTATCTTCTTCTCACATTTTTACTCTTTTCTCTTGCATATTCTCCTTTACTGGTCCCTTTGTCTCTTTTTCTCTTATTGCCAAATGACATGTTGAAGGGCTTCTTTGGCAGCCAACATGTGATATGCACTTAGTAGTGGTGGACGTGATAGTGGCAACAAGCCAGTCTAGCTGGTTCAGGTTTTGGTACTCAAAAGGAAGTCGAGGTTTGGGACTTTAACTTGATGTCAACGATACCGACTCTCTCTTGTTTGGATTTATGCCTCTCTCTTCCTTCTGCCTCTTTCGTTAACGCTTTTTCCTTCCCTCTCTTTCTTTCCCTTTCTTCCTTTGGTCTCTCTTGCTCCCTTTTTCGATCTCATCAATGGCAGGCAACTTTGTGTGTGTTTGGTCTAATTTGAGTTAGCGGTAAGGATAGTGATTGATTGAATTTGGATAGGTGCCGATCAACAATGGAAGGTGTTCACGAGGTTTGCGTTTGTGTTAAGTGGTTTGATGGTGTGTTTGGGCGTTCAATGGTGGTGGTTAGTGGGTGTTTGGAAGGCCACCTTCAAGTTGCATGACCTTTGTTTATGTATATGTTCATGTGTGTGTGTGTGTGTTTTTTTTTTTTTTTTTTTTTATGGTTGTTTGGTTTGGTTGTTAGTTTTTGATGTTTAAGGGTAATGTATATGTTGATGTTTACATGTTAGGTGGTATTTTAGGATTTTTGGGTGGGTAACAGTCAATGAATTCCTTGGGTGGAGATTGTTGTCTATGTATGAATTAGGTTTCTGAGCTTAAACTTTATTATTATTTGAAGAAAAATAATTTTTATATAATTAAGCAAGGACAATTTTGACTTTTCATTTCAAACATACATCAGAGTCCACTTTATTTATGGAAACACTGACGACGGGATGTAAAATGGTCAATTACAAAACCACGAGGTGTCTTTTCATATTAGTGGCAAATGTTTGAGGTGTATTTTAGAAATAACCCTCAAACAAATCACAATAACAAATAAACAACCCATCTAACCATCAATGATCTGTCTATAACATATATATATATATATATAATTAATAAGAAAACATATAAAAATAGTTTGGTTTAGCATTAGAACAAGCAAATAGAATGCAAGACAAAGAACATCATAGTTGAGAATGGAGATGGATAGGGTTGTGGGGACCAAACAAGGAAGGTCCCTGTGTTTGACATGGTAGTGGTGGGCGGTGGAGTTACACGCGCAGCACGGAGAGGGTGGAGGTGGTAAAAGTGGAAAAAATGGAAAAGTGAAGAAGAGAGAAGTAGCCAATAACAAACGAGAAAGACAAGTTATGGTTGTGTCCGTGGATATAGTCTCTTGTCTGCTCCACTTGTGATTGTTACTTTCATTTTCACACATACTTACAAGCTGTAACTAAACTCCAACTCATCCACTCTCTAAATCTAACTGTGGTACGGTTACTCTTAGGTGGCGCCACGTCAGATTTGATAGCCATTGAATGGAAAGATACCTGTTCTTGGAAGTTTTTTATCCGATTAATAAAAAATAAAAGCTTCGTCGATTTCAAAGAAAGCTGAGGTGGTTTCATGAATAGATTTTGACTCCGAACTAAGTTTCTTATTAGATAGGGGTAAGAACCTCAAAGAGGTCTCTTAAATATTATTTAGAAAGATTTTACTATAGGTTTATGAAGTTTAGAAAACTTTTAAAATTTATTAGAGTTTGATGAATTTTTTTTTAATAATAAATTTTAGTGGAATTCGTAGATTTTATAAACCTCATATTGATTTTGTTATAATTTTTTATAAAATTCAATGAAATCTTTAAGAAATTGTAAGATTTGTTATATATATTTTTTGTTCATAAAAATCACTATAAAATCCATCTAAAATCTACAAAGTGAATGACTTTTAAATAAACCTAGATTTCATTGAATTCTTTATAAATTTGAATTGTACACACCTATATTTCATTAGATTATATATAAATCTAGATTAAATGCGCATAAACTTCAATAGAATTCATTCAAATCTGAATTAAATACATCTAAACTTTTAGAATATTTTAAATTCCAATGAATTTTAGATTATATACACTCAAAGTTTACGTAATGTACGTTCGAGAAGTATGTGCGACAAATTTTATTTTATTGATGTTGTACAAATAGATATTCAGATCATTTATATAATATTTAATCTTAAAAAATCCAGATAGATTATTAATCCATTCGGTACCAAATTTTAAAAAGAAGAAAGATTAAATTTACTTCAGAGGTTAACGAAATTTTTACATATCTACAATGTGGAAAATAATATCGAAGAAGTTGATAATGACACCTTCACATGCTAACAAATGTAAAATACCCGTGGACAAATTCAAACTCAAAACTCAAGACCTCTTAATAATACTAAAACGTAGAAAATATGTATTTCTTATAAAGACAGAAAACTATATAAACATATGTAAGAAAGCTTGGATACTCGCATCAAGAGTCCAAATAAGTGTAACAACATATATATTTGTATTTGAATTATTGTATCTTTTTGCTAACCAATCAATGAACCCAAGATATACAAATCCTCACCAAGTAGAGGAAAAAAAGGTGGGCAGAGGCTTTTGTACAGAATAAATTAACAAACAAATATGCAGAATGACAAAAAGCCAAAAAATACACAATACCAAAACTGAAGTGCAATCTTGATGTGCTTTTATAAGCTAGAGAGATGTCCAAGCAGAAACAACTATACCCAAAAAGTTGGTCATTCCTCCAGCAGGTCAGGGACAAGTTGGACTAGTATGCATGCGAAAGCCAGGGGTGTTCGAGTGCCTCTCTCGCTGATGGACGCCTTTGGGGATTGATCTCGAGCAAATTTCTAACAAAGTCAATGAAACCAATGTCTGAGACTTGTAGGTGATGCTCCAATGATGACTCCTCAGGAATTATGTATTCTAATTGGTTCGTCTCCTGGACATATAAGGGCAATATATAGAGTTTGCATTCGCGAATTTGTTCTAAAGCAATGTGAGTTGTCTGCTACTTGTCGAAGAGAGATATATATGCATTAGAAACTAACCTCATTTACATAGTAAAGGTCGTATTCTTTTGTGAAGTACTTGTACGTCTCCTGTCCACTCACCAACATATCTAGATCAATAGGACCAAGCATCCCCACCATCCGTGCAAGGATCATTACAACTGCATCGTTTGGAAATAACACCTAGAGAAGACATCGATACTTGGAATAAATATAACCGATGAAATTACTTTCAAGGAGCAGCTCAAAATTAGTATCAACCGAAAACAAGCATTGGAATTAGAAGTTAACTAAACATACTTCTCCAGAGCATAGCTCAGCCAGGATACAGCCCAGAGACCACAAATCGATCTTTTGGTCATATGGAAGGCCTAGGATGACTTCAGGGGCTCTATAGGAACGGGATTGTACATATAGGCACAAGTTGTCAGCCACGAAACAACTGCTTCCAAGATCGATAATCTTGATCTCGCATCTTCTGTAACTTTTCATTAGTATGTTTTCAGGCTTAAGATCACAGTGAATAACTCCCAAATGATGCAAGTATTCGAGCCCCTCCAAACATTGACGAGTTATGGCCTGCAAAGCGGCAATAATGCCAATTTTCAGGTCACAGACACAATTATATGGCACTAAAAGTAAAAGGTGAGTGAAACAAAACAAATCATACAAGTCATTGAAAGAAGCAACACAAAGCAAATAGCTGAATCAAACAAACCTGCAACCTGCTCAAGGTAAAATAAGGCTCTCCGCCAGATTCTTGATTAAACTTTTGAAATTCATACAGATTTGCTTTAAGGAGCTCACAAACAATGAACAGATGCTCCTGTAGAGATTTTTACAAAAGGAAAATAATTAGCAATAACCGTTTTTCGATAATTGCAACAAGACAGTGACATCCTAGACTAAGGAATAAGCATAATTTCACAAATGGAAAATAATTAGCAATTTTTCAATAATTGCAACAAGACAGTGACATTCTAGACTAAGGAATAAGCATACACACATACATATTTTGATGTACCTGATGATAGAAGTAGTCATAAAGACGCAAAATGTGGCGTTCATCGGCAGGGTCTTGCTTGTTCACAAGCTTGAGAAGTTTAATTTCATCTAAACTCTGATCGAAAAAGTCCTTATCATTTTTTATAATCTTCAAGCAAACATCAACCCCCATGTGAAGATCATGTGCTTGAAACACCTTACTGAAAGCAGCAGAACCTAGGTATTCTGTAACATAATATCTGCCTGCAATGACAGTATTTAGCACAATAGGCAGATCCTTGTTCTCTTCAAATCCAGTCCTGTAGATGGCATAACACATGAGTACACTGATTGCTACATATCAACCTGCAATGCAACAGCTTCAAATCTCTATTAAGTTGGAGTGCTGATGAATCAATAAGTACTAAATTAAGCTAAGGCGATACAAAAGTCATATATACATATCAAAGGCTAGTCCGGCTCTTCCAAAGAAGGATCGAGTAACAATAATTGTAACATGGAAGTAGAAACTTCACTGCAATATCACATTCTATAGGGTTATATAAACATAGTTCACTCATGTTCTTACCTAGTATTAAAACAGTTTGTTTAAGGTACAATAATTATTTTAAATCTTCCTCAGTTATGTGATATTTACAAAGATTTGAACCATCATGCAATAAGTACAGCAGAAAATTAAGAGAGTTTTGCCGACAAACCTGTTTTTTCTGTGTATGATTCGCAGGTTAAATATTTCATATTCATCTTCATGATTATCAAACAGAAGAAGTTCATTATCGACATCCTCTTCCTCTGCATCTGCCTTAGGCTCATGGAGGGCTCCTCCATCGAATTCACCACTTCTTAGATCATATCCATTAGTTCCGTTTGGCATGAAATTTTTCTCGTGAACCTTAACATGTAAGTTAGAGGTATCTTTAAACCCGTCAATCCAATCGATACTTGAACCCCTTTTCGCAGTGTAGTTAAAATTCTTTTTAGTTATCAGATGAAGAGCTGAATCACAATCAGCAGAAGAATCCCCCATGCCCTTCAATTGAGAATCATTTAAGTCAGTTTTTTTAGAGCTTGAGTAGTCCACAAGATTCCCACCAGAAACCACCTTGGCTCCGTCACAGCACGTGCAAACGGGTAATGAGCAACCGTAAGCAGCACAATCCTTGACTTTCCCTCCAATGCCTCCTTCAGGTAGGTCCTTGTTATCAAATTTACCATAATCCATCACTACATCAGTGTCACCATTGATTGAAGCAATATTAAATAGGCACGCCTTATCCAGGAAATTGATACTTTCCTCTGACTGCAATCCTTCTGCGTTGTCGTATACAGCCAAAGGATCCTCAAATTGTTTATTGGCCTCCGAAGTCATTATAAACTTATCCTCACTTGGACAGCTGAAAAAGTCAGACGCTCCAAAGCATGGACTCAAGAAGTTCCCTTCATCTCTCTCATCATGCCAATAGAGATCATTTTGCATATCAAAATCATGGTAATCACGTGCCGTACCAAATTGAGATAAACTATCCGATGAAGCTTCAGAATTACCACAAGATGCAGAATGTAGTCCATATGGGTTTGTGAATTCTGTGAAAGTAATAAAATATATATATCAGAGGGGTTTAACGGTCTAAAAAACTAAGAGAAACATTATGGCATTGGCAGCATAGCTGAAATTTGAAAATAGAAGAACAAAATGTGTGGCAGAATACCATAAAGACTTGAAAGAGTTATAGTTTTAAAAATCTTCTCGGCAAAACACCAAGGTCTTACTAGTATTGATGGTTGAAAGCATACACAAGATGTGCCAATCAATGCACCGGTTTGTGACAAAGGGCGCAAACAAAAACAAACTGGTTGTGTTACCCTTAAACTTGTGGAAACAAATTGATGATGTTTCATTCAAGAGAATCCTTGAATTTTTAGAGATTAACTAGTAATGGAGGATCCATATAACGACAGTAATAATAAATAAGCGGATAGAAAACAGCCACGAAAAAGAATAAGACTAAATCATCTGAAGAACACAAAACATTGGTTATGGTAAATAAAGCAGGACTAATCAAATGAACCATGATTACTAAAATCGAACAGCAAAGATTTTGAAACAAAAACAGAAAATATAACATAGCCAACACTTCCCATCAACGTTTGAAGCCATCATCAGTGACAGAAGAACTGCACCAAAATCCAATTTTGGGTAGCTGGGAAGTCATGAGGACTTAGCTTTAAAAAAGGAAGCAATGTAATTTGGTGGTTGGATTTATCATTTATCATTTATGCTCCCAAACTGAGGCCACATAAACTTGTACGGTGCATTTCAATTATATTCTGATCAAACAAAACCGAAATCTTAGAAACAAATCCATTCAAGTGTGAGTGTGTGTATTCAAGTAATTAAAAACTACAGAGTTCAATTCACAAGTATCATATCAAGTCAAGCAAGTAACTAAAAAGATCAAAACTTTGATCAAACACTCAAAAAAATCAAATCTTGATCAAAACCAACAACAATTCAGCTATTGAAAACTATACCTGAAGAACACACACCACTAGTGGAGGACCTCAAGCTAACAAACTCATCATCATCATCATCAAAAGAAGAAGAAGAAGAAGAGACCCCAGAAGCCGATCCTCCTGATCTTTGAGCAGCGTTAGGCTCATCAACCTCAGGTTGCCGGAGGGTGGCCGGAATCTTCACCGGCGGGAGGACAGGGAAGAGAAATTTCTCAAAGTCAAAAGAACCCAGGTCGCATTTGTCGATGATGTCCTCTTTGAGAGCAGACTCGGCCTCTTTGAGTCCATTTTTTCTGAGGAATTCAATGACAGCCTCCACGTCTGCCATGGAGAAGGAGAGTGGGAATTGGAGGCGTTAGAGTGAGAGAGTGAAGGTGGCGTTGATATGAAGAGAACAAGAGTGGAGTTGGAGGGACAAAAGTGGAAACAAAATATAAGACATGTTGAAGTGCTTGCATCCCTTCTCTCTCTTTCTCTGCTGTCATTCTTCTGTGAAACCGAAGCTAAGAGGGTGGTGTTGTGTCTTCACCAACTTTGAAAAGTGGTGGGTGTTTGTAGGTCGAATTTCCAAAACTTCCCTCCCTTTTATATTTATTCATGACACATTTATATCAAAATCTTCCTTTAGGTGGATGTTGTTTTAACTAAATTTTGAGTTGGTTATTAATATTATAGAGGAATTGCAAATAGCTGTTGGATGATTAACTCAACATGTAAATATTTTTAATGTTTAGAATTTATTTTTGAAAATATTATTATTTTATTTGAATTATTGAATTAAAATTTATTAAGTATTATTAGTTATTTAATGTCTTTTCAAATTTTATATTGTAATTCGTTATATTTTTGAAGTTATTAGATATTTATCGTATTATAAGAGTAAAATTTTGTTTCACAGTCACGTTTACCATATTTTTTTTGTACTTCTAAAACTTTGTTGAGTATATTATAAAATTATCATAATGAATATTGCAATCTTCGACATGAAATTATATTGGCAACCTAATTAATTCTTCTTCTTTTTTTAAATAACAATCTAACTAATTTTATTTTAGAATATTTCAAGATCTACGAGTGAATCATGTGATGCATCCTCTTTAACTTAACGAATTGTCCAACTTTTTATTACTTCTAATTATGGAAATTCAAATCAATCATACATATTTTATAACATATATGAGAAGAAATTCTCTATTTATAGATATCTTGATTATAAGAATAAATATTTTGATTGTAAAAATATTATATAATTTCAGTCAATTTGAGATATACTTTTAATGCATTTAATTTCAATATTAAAAAAAAAAAAAAAACCAATTGGACCATGCAAAATAAAAATACATTTCATTTGATAAAAGATAAAGTGGGTAATAAGAGAGTTTCCATTTTAATTCGAAACTATGAAATTTGTAATTTGAAAAACAAAATATCAAAGGTTAAGGAGTTATGAGCAATTGTCTCTTGCCTTGGAGGTATAGGTTTGGTGGGGTCAGGTGCATAATAAAAAACACGTGTAGGAACACGATAGGTGCACGCATACGACAGGCTTTGACGTAGGGGTTTTTGGTCATTGTCTATTTTGGTAGGAAGTCAAGGGTTGTCGTTTTGAAGGGACCATTTCAATTTTTCTTTTCTTGCTTTCACTTTCCATCTTCGAGAATATGTTTTTTCGTTTTACTTTTCTTTTTCAACTTTAATCACGAAATTATATCATTTTTTATATGGACAACACAATACATACACGAATTTATCGTAAAATTTTATTGGTTAGATTCATTTAACACGAAAGACTCGAATATTGTTTTCTTTATAGAAAATCCATTAACAGTATTATTATTCTATGCAACTATCTCAAAATTTTTTACCTTTTTTAATATTTAAGCAAGTCAGAGACAACTACTCTTGTTATAAGAGTCTAAACGTAGATCGTGATGTGTTATGGTGTAGGATTTAATTTATTTTATCGTAAGTCGTTGAGATATTTTGTTTTATATATATGTAACAAAATATATATATTCTCTTTTGGTGATCACATTTATTTTTATTGAGATAATAAATTATCTTTGAGTTCTCACTTTTCATTTTCCACATGTCTGTAGAATTTTGTTTTTACAATGTTCATAGATTAATATTTTTGTGTTGTTTATTTTAATATAAAAAATATTGGTATTTATCATCTTTTTTGTATGTTCATTCATGATTAAAGTAGTTAGTGATTACCTATTTAGTTACGGATTGAGTTCACCACACACACACATTATGTATTTATTTATTAGTATATGTAATAATTTTTTAATCGATATTATGAGAGTAGATATATGTTTTATAGTATTTTAGGAGTAGATTTTCAAATTATACATATAATGTTATAATGGAGATTTTTTTCTCCTCATATTGTGACAATAGATGTCTCCGAGTTTTATGGGAGTAAGTTTTTAGATCGTTAATATAATGTTAAATCTTCATAAATCTTGATAATCTCTTATCACTGATGTTAGGGGGTGTATTTACTCTAAAATTCATTGGAATTTAAAATATTATTAAAAGTTTAGATATATTTAGTGAATGAATTCAATTGGAATATAAGTATATTCAATCAAGGCTTATATGGAATCTAATAAAATTTAGATATATTCAATTCAAATTTGCATAAAATTCAATAAAATATAGTTGTATTAAAAAAAAATATATTAACTTTACAAATTTAATTTAAATAATATATTTGGGTGGACTTGGGTGAAATTTATAGTGATTTTTATGAAGAAAAAAATCTATAATAAATCTTATTGTTCAACCAAAGATTTATTTGGATTTCATACAAAATTCTAACAAAATCAATATGAAATTTATAGAATCTAAGAATTCCATCAAAATTCATCATCACAAAAAAAAAAAATAATAAATAAATCCATCAAACTTGAATGAATTTTAGATTGAATACATTCCCCTTAGATTATCTTGTAATCATATTGAACAATGTTAAATACACTCTCTCAATACATTTTCTTAATATACTCTCCATTCAGTTTAGGACATGTACACACATTACACTTTTGTGATGTAAGTTTCGTGCTTAAAAAGTAAAATTTGTGATTAGTTTTATGTTAAAAATGACAATGTATACATGTATCGTATATTGAATGGAGAGTGTATCAACCATTCCTCATATATATGTGTATATATATTTGTTAAAATCACGTTTATTTGATTTATTTCTATGACATTTAATTTGAATCGTATATGACAAGAATCTTATGAATTTCATGATTGCACCCATTTAAAGCTATGGAAAGAGCTACCTATTTAAGAAGAAAACAAAAGCCGGGTATGGCGTAAGTTGTTGGTCTACGAAGGTGAAATAATGACTTAAAATTTCAAGAATTGGTCACCAATCGTAATTAATTATATTCTTAATCTCACTTTGTTCTCAACAAATAATCCTCAAAATAATAATTAGAGAATTTGTACATCAGCACTTTATCTATGCTTTGTCTCACATGTTTAATCATTTAGTCAAAAATCATCAACTAGATCTACATAATTCTAAAATGTACCAAATATTTTATGTACTTCTATATATCATTAAAATTAGTTATTCTTCTTTTTTTTAAAAAAAAAAAATCAAATTAAACTAATTTTTTAAATTTTATTTATAGTTACAACTTTAAACATTTAGAAGTCAAAAGGAGTTGAGATCTGAAATGGATCCCAACAATTAATTGATGATGAACCCGAATTTTTTTTTGGTGTGGGGTTGAAGTGTTCAAATGACTTTATGATGGGTTCATTCAATTATTATTGAGTACTAACCAAAACACACATCATACCATGATGTTGTGTCTTCATGAATACTGTGACAAAAACAGCTTTACACTTTCTACTGCCTCCTTTTTCCATGTGATCACCAAATTCTAAGTATAAAAAGAGAAAATCATCAATTTATTTCAATTAGGTTTTTTTTTCTTCTTCTCTTTTTTTTTTTTTTTTTTTGTTGTTGTTGTTGCCCCTTCTCCTTTTCTCTTCATTATTATCATTATTTTTCACCTTTTTCTCTTTTTAAGTTTGTAGGCAAGAGTTGATGATGTTGGAGATTTGAAATTTGAATAATAAAAAAAAAAGGCCACTGGTGAGGTCCACAATGACATTTTAATATGAAGAAGTTGAATGGTGGGTGAGGACAATAAGATGCCAATAATAATTGGAAATTATGTTGAATGAATTGTATTTGGTCTCTAATTGTCAGTAAATGGTCTATTTCAAATTAACAAATTTTCTATTGTTTATACTAAGGTTTGGTCCATATTAGGACCCTCCGCTTTAGTTACTCAATTAGAATTTTTTTTCCTCTTTAAAAATTGGTTTTTGACATCTATAATCCATTTGTTTTCAAGACATCTATAAACCATTTAAGGTATAGTCAATATTTGGTTAAATTAAGTCATTTTCCTTTAAGGTTGACATAGTTATAATTAGACTTGGCTAGTTTATAAAACATAATAAATAAATAAAAAACTCGTATGTGGAGGTTTTTAATATAATTTGTAAAATTTGAAAGAAATATAGAATCGTACTATGAATTTTAATAAAGTTTTTAATTCGAAATAAGTGGATTTATATATTTGTACTCTAGTTAGATGTTCGAAGAGAGTAATGAAATTTCTTCGATGCACTTTAGTAATTCAATTGAAAATTTTCTCCTTTTTTGTTTTTCATTTCTCTAAAAATTGGTTTTGACATATATAAACCATTTAAAAAGAAAAATATAGTTACTATTAGATTAAATTTTAAGTCAATTTTCACTTAAGTTTGACATAGTTATAATCAAATATGGCTAGTTTGTGACAAAAAAAAAAAACTCATATACGGTGGTTTTTAATATAATTTATAAATTTTAAAAGAAATTTGGAACCATATTCCTGATTTTAATAAGGTTTTGATTTGAAATAAGTGGGTTTTATATTTGTACTTTAGTTGGATATCCGAAAAGAACAATAAAATTTCTATGTACGGCAAATGGATTATATTTGACCAAGTGTTAAGATGTATAATTATATATATGATTTTAGTTTTTAATATATGTTTCCAAGTTGCCTAACTACCTTTTAATTCTTTAATCAAATAATAAGCTTCAAAAAAAATTATAAAATTAGATGTTTATATAGTGGGCTGGTATTGGTCAAAGAAAGAATAATTTGTATAAGATGCTGGAATCATTATAACATGTATAATTCAAAGATGGACGTGGAAACTACGACAAGATTTGATGACTGAATTTTGCTTCTTGTATTCAAATGAGAAGATAATTGATCGTAGACTAATCAACAAAAATTCTTGGTCCTATATAATTAGGTAGTGATAGCTACTAATCTCCAACAAAATATATATATTTAACATCATCAATTAATTAGTCTCTCACATCTTAAAGGTGGAATTAATAACTTATAAGTTAAGATTTTACTGTTACACAGAAACAATAGAAATTATTCATCTTTCTCTTAAGAGAATTCATTCTTTTGTTTTTTGTGGTAAAGTTAATTTTCATCGTTATTAATTGATTTGATAATATTTCTAAATACGTATAATAACATAAACAAACCATAAAAGGAATAACAACATGGAGATTAAACAAAGGCATACGGACTATTACATGTATAGATTAATTTCATTTATCATTTATTAAATACTGATAAATATAAAGATAAACTTAATAATCAATAAATCTAAGTAAACTTAATAATCAATAAATCTAAGTCGGGAGAGTTTTTCAATTGGGTCAAACTAAATTAACTTAAATTATAACTTGAATTTTTTGACTTCAACATTTAATCATTTATGTGCTTTCAATCTAATAATTAAGATAATTGTTGTTGTCAAATCCATTTTCAACTCTTAGGATGAGTTTACTAATCAAGAATAAAATAAAAGGAAATTCCACTAAAAGGCAACCGAGAGTAATCAAAATTAAATTACAAGTTTTCATTCAATAGGGATAGGATGTGACGTTAAAATTTCGAATCACAAATTTAATTAATTAATTAATTTTTTTCTTTTATGAAAGGAAATCATAAATTTAAGTTGATTTAGCCTAATCCGTCATAATTTTATTTTCATTTTAGTACTTAACCATAGCTATAAATAATATTAACTTGTGTGCATCATGCATGGGTGAAGAGGATCTTAAGGGAAGGCAAATCAACATGAGCAAATGAAGCTTTGAGAAATATTTTCTTGTGTTCGATTTCAACATTTGGAGGGTGGAATAATTTTATCTTTATCGTAATTTCCAATATCCATAAATGAATTGACTACAATTATGCGGTGTGCAAGTTAACATGCATGGTCATGAGTTTAGAGGAAAGCAAATTAACAATAGCAAATCAAGCTTGTGAGAATAACTTGCTTGCGCCTTGGACTGACATTTGGAGAGTTTAGAGTTTAGAGCTAGTAGTTAAAGAATTAGGCATGCAAATGTTGTTTCTTAGTTGGAAAACAGTTGTTGGATAACGGTTTTTTAAGAGAGGTCAGATACTTTTCTAATCATGAATTTAAAAATATGTTGGTTTTAATAAAGACAACTCTTAGTGTGTAGATTGCTCATGACTCGAATTTGGGTTATATACGATAGTGGGCTCACTCAACAGTAATTGATATCCAGATTTGGTTTCTAATGGGCCCGCCCATAGCTTGTCCACTTGCAATGCTAAAGAGGTTCAAATCTGCATCACATTTAAATCATCGGGTTTTTTTTTTTTTTTTTTTTTCTTTTTTAATGACCATTTTCTTAGGTTTAAGTTGAACACTAACCTTTTTTTTTTTAAATCTTACAATAAAATCTATTTATAGACAAAAATATATTTTTTAAAAATAAGAAATTTGAAAAAAAAAAAAAATTACGTTTTAACTTCAGTTTCAAAAAAGGGTTATTTCCGCAATTCTCTAAATCATATCTCCATGATCCATTATTAATAATTATTACATGCAAAAGGGATATTTATAATATGCCCCCAATGTTTGATCCTAATATGAAGCTACTCCCATTAATTTGGCAATTATCTCTAAATCATATCTCCATGATCCATTATTAATCATTATTACATAAAAAAGGGATATTTATAATATGCCCCCAACGTTTAATCCTAATCTGAAACTGTTCCCCTAATTTCATAATTAGCAGTTTGCCTCCTCAAGGTTTAATTAAATAAAGAATCAACTCCTAGCTGTTATGAATTCCGTCCATTGCCGTTAGGGGTGAAAGGGTAAAATAGTAAATAGAGGTGATATGTAAATATATAAATTAATATAAAAAATAATAAAAAATAATAAATTTTATTTAAAAAAAAAATTAAGAAAATGATTGATCTCTACCGTCCAAATGGACAGTGAAAATCAAAATGAAAAATAATTTGATATATTTAAAAAAAAAAAAAAAACTCTCGTTATCTTCATCAACTTCGTCTCTCTACCAACTCTCTCTTTTTCTCTATCTTTATCTTCATCGATGGCTTTATCGATTGTTGTCCATGGGTGGGTTCATCATCATCTTCTTCTTCTTCTTCTTCTCAAACCCAAAAACCAAGTTTCAAGGTTCGAGAAATTGAACCCAAAAATTTGGGTTTGATTCGAACATAGAAGAAGTTTTTCAGTTTTGGTGTTGAATATAGTTAGGTTGAATTGAGTTTCACTTTTGGTGTTGAACTAGGTTGAATTTGTTTTTTTGATGAATTTTTTGATGAGATTAAAAGAGAAGGCAAAGAAGGAGAATGAGATGTGTGTTTAGGTTTATGGGTTTAATGTGATTTGGGGTTGTGATTGAATTAAGGATGGTGGATTTGATCGACGTTGAACTTTTGTGGGTGGTGGATTTAATATGATTGAATTTGGTGCTGAACTTCTATAGATTGTTTTACAATTTATTGAGATTTTTTTTCCTTAAATTTTTTAAAGTTTTGGTTATGAACCCGGGTCTTCAAGTTGAATCATTCAACTTGAAGATCTGGGTTCATAAATCAAACCTTTAATTAATTTATTTATTTTAAATTTTCTTTTTTATGCAACTATATATATATTTTACAATTCTTTGATCACTACCATCTATACCTAAGATTGATAGTGAAGATTTTTTATTTTTATTTTTAATAAAATTTTAAAAATTAATTTTTTAAATAAATATAAATTTTAATTTTATGTTTAATTTGATTCTCACCATCTATCATATTATGGACAGTGGAGATCTATTTTTTAAAATTATTTGTTATTTATTTTTTTTTTTAAAAAAAATATATTTCCTTATTTATTTATTATTATTAAATTAAATTTGATCTCCTATTGTTTTTAAAGATGGATGGTGGAGATCTTGTTTTATAATTTTATTTTATAATTTGATTTTATAATTTTATTTTAATTAAATTTATTTTGATTTTTCAATTTTATTTTAATTAAGTTTAAATCAGGGGCAAAATAGTCATTTACTGCTCTGAACTTTTTAATGAAAAAACTAACGGTGGGGGAGAAAATGCTAATTACAAAATAAAGGGAAGCAATTTCAGATTATGATCAAACATTGGGAGGCAAATTATAAATGTCCCTCCATAAAAATCACATAAGAAAACTCCAACCCAGATTCGAAACTAGATGATTCTAGTAAAACAAAGTTTTGATAACAAATCAATAACAAAACAAAGTTTTGATAAAAAATCAATAATTATTAGACTCAAAAGTCACAATTAGAGGCATATCTACTCGTAGCTTAACTTGTTAGTGCACTTTTTTTTTTCTTTGGTACGTTTATGATAAACGTTTAAATCTCATTATAAATAGTATCATTTACATTCGTGATAAAGTTTCAGGTCTCATTATAAGTATTTACTATTTCTAAGTATATATGTAGAGTTTTCTTCTCTTATTATGAGAGTAAGATTTCGTTTAGTATGATTTTTTCAAATAGATTTTTTAAAAGTAGAACTTTTGGAAATAGATATTTTGGAAGAAAATTGTTGGTTATTTGATTGTCAATTAATTTTTTTTTTTTTTAAATTATAGAATGTTTGATTAAATTATTTTTAAAGCACTTTTAGATTATTATTTACCAAAAAAGACATGAGAAAAAGAAAAAATATATTCATTTTAGAAATGTAATTACTTCAATTTCAACTATAAAAAATTAATCAATCGTAGTAATAATAAAAATTTTATTACTCTCTGTCAATTTTCACTTTTAGTTTAATTAGCCTCAAGAAATAAAAATGTCGTATTTCTTTATTCTTTTTATCCATTTCATGGTTATCGTAAAGTTTACTTGTGCCCATTTCAAACCTATGGGTTGATTTTTTTTCTTTATTTTTTTTTCAAAAGAAATAAAAAGATTTTGTTTTTTTTTTTTTTTTTTTTGGTTCACCTGTACCAGTTGCAATGTATAAATATATATATCAGTAAAGCAATAACAAAACCAGTTGCAATATATATATATCTATGAACTAATAATGAAGCCAATTGCAGTATATATATATATATATATATATATATCAATGAATTGATAATAAAAAATTGCAGTATCGGCCAAAATCAATTGAAAAAAAAAAAATTCTCACACGCACACAGAAAAATATATAAAAAAACTTATTGGTTAAAGAGGAGTTCTCAGATGTTTTTATGAAATAAAAAGTGAATGAAAATGGAGATTATGTGTTTACATTTATAAAAAAAAAAGTGATATAGGGTTATAAGGGCATAGAGATATTAATAAAATAAAATAGAGATATAATAGACATTTTAATATTTTAAACGAAGCTCAAAAAGATTTAATTGGAAAAACTAAAAAGGTAAATATAATAGATATTTTAATTTTTTTTATAGTTTTTTTAATTCCCCAAATGCCCATTGGGATGTCAATCAAACGACGTAAAAGTAAATCAGATAAAGTTTTTAGCATTAAAAAAGTACTTTTGATTAACATTAAATATCTTTGGTGTTATGAAAATAGATTTTTAGACCATATATTATTTAATCTTACTAGGTTTGATAGACTTTGACCATTGATGTTAATAGATTTTCAAATACCTCATATATATATATATATATATATATATATATAAGAGAGAGAGAGAGAGAGAGGTTGAAGGGGAGAGAAGATATATATTGAATTAAAAAAATTTATGATTTTAATTAAAGTTTTTTACAAATTGAAGACAAGTTATCTTAACCTTTGAATGAATTCAATGGATCATATTAGTTTTAATTAAAATCAAAAGTTTTATTTTTAATTTACTATATATTTTCTCCAATATTCAATATATATATAGTGCTTTTAAAATGAGAATTTCTAAAAAAAAAATAAATAAGGATTCTCTAACTTTAAAAAGTTAAAGAAAATCAGTCAAATTAATTCATTGCATTTTCTCTTAAAACAAATTATCTCTCTTATTTAATTTAAATATAATGAATGAATTTGATTGATTTTCTCTAATTTTTTAAAGTAGGGGTGGACATCTTTAACCCAACCCGATCATTTTTTATTGGGTTGGGTTGGGTTAAATCTTAAAAAAAAATTGGATAGGTTGGGTTAAAAATTAAATTGGATTATGTTGGGTTGAAAAATTTTCAACCCAACCTAACTTTAACCCGACAAACGTCTATCCTTAGTTCTAAATTCAAGATTTTCTCATTTTCTAGAATAATACTTGCTCGGGATGAAGATTAAGGATAACTTTTATAGTGAATTGAATTTTTTATTTATAACAATTGAATTTTTATTTCCTTTATTTGTAGTCAAATTACTAAAATTATGAGAATTATCAACTAGATCTTTCATGCTTTTGTGGTGAATGAAATTAACTCGATCAAATCAACCCAATCCAACTAAATAATCGGGTAAGGTTGGGTTGGGTTGGGAGATTTTCAACCCAACTCGACTCGACTCGAACCCGAAAACACCCATCCCTATTTTAAAGTTAGAAAATCTTCATTTTAAAAACAATATATATATATATATATATATATGTGTGTGTGTGTGTGTGTGTAAATATATAAAGTCACAGTTAAAAAAAAAAAGAAAAGAAAAGGACAATCCAACAATAGTACGTATTTGAAAGTAGAGCATCCATGAAGCACAAGAATATTTATAACTTTGAAATATTCTTTTGGTATAAGCCTAGTAGGTTCTTCTCCATCCCATTATAAAACCCTAGTGGAATCGATCCTAACACCTCCCAAATCTTGAAAATATATTTTTTTAGACATCTAGCATTATAATGGTTCTACTATCAGAGATCACAATGAAAGTGAAACAGATTTCAATTTGGATATTCAAAGATTGTTTCAAGGTACATATCATACATATATGGACAAATTATATATTAAAAATTATTATCAACTTATTGAGGACAAGAAGAAAGAAAACAAAGCTCAATATTCACTATTGCTTGAGTCCAAAACCTAGTGCAAATAAAGAATTGTTATAGCTATAGGTTGCCCACTAACAAAAGTAAAAATTCCTATTTATGGTTTCTTTTGAAGCCACCCACGATCCCATTTTTGTTCCTCTTTCACTTGTTATTCAAATTCCACATCTTCATAATTGCTTCTTTACATTGAAAAGAAAGTAGCTTTTTCCACAGTTGAAGGGATTTTGGCTTTGAACATGCCTCATACGCATCTCCTACTAACAAATAGGGTTGCCCACAAGGAACAAGACCATGATTGGATAGAATTGCTTGACTTTAGTGACAGGTTGTGTTGTTGTGGCATTTATAAAAAGCACTTTCGGGTGGGGACAAAACACATTATAGCTTATGTCTGTCTACCAAATATGGAAAAGTTAAATATACTAGTGTAGTGGCAAAGTGCTTCCACAGTTATGCGTTGGATTTGCATTGGTGGGTTGCTTCACAACTGTTTTGTTATATCCTTTAGCTCATGTTTGGTATTCTATAATCCGTTGATTAGATTATATTTTGACTAGGGTTACGTCAATAATCTTTCTTATGTCATGAGCTAATCACAAACTCCTTTTGATAAACTCAAAATTAGGTCATGAACCCATTTGCCTGACAACAATTTTGTAAAGCAAATTCACTTTAAAAAATTATGATAGCTTTTTTCACCATGAGTTAGTTTGATTTAGATTAAGAGAAGCATATGATTCAAATCCATTAATCAATGCTAATTTTAGAAGAAGTTGATGATTGAATTGTATCTAAAATAGTATGGAAGGAAATATCTATTCCAAATTTTATATTCATAATAGTTGTAAAGTTTTTATAACCTTTATTGTAGGATTAATCGTTTTATAATAGATTTCAATTTTATATCAAGTTATAGAGAGATTTCAAACGAATTTTTGAGATTTTGTTGTCCGATTATTACATATGACATTATTTTATTCTACATATCAAACATGGTCTAAGGATCATCAAATGATCATTTTACTGTCCATCTCCATCTGGTTTAAGATTTGTCAAGTGGGTGCACTGTGGAGGCTTTTGAAATTTGAAAATATATTGAAGGCATAATGTGTTGGTGTCATGTCTTGCTATGTTTAGTGTTAACACTTTCTTTTTAATAATCAAATTGGAGTCTTGTCACCCAATAGAGCATCCATTTATGTCAACAACAAATTGCTTCTCTAAGTGTTAATTTGTTCTACACTTGTAATTTTATATGCATATATATTTCAATAATGTCATCAACTATATAATTTAAGATCAATCTAACTTGTCAAACGTCAAGCAACAATTATTAGACCCCATTGGTAATTATATATTCGTTGATTATACTATTATGCAAGGTCCAATAATGTTATCCATAATTAATATTCGATACGTCGAAATTTGATGACCTAAAAAAACGTTTTTTTTTTTTTAAATAACATAAAATATAATTGACTTTTCTTTTGAAATAAAACGTAATTAACTTTTCAATGATATTATATACGTCATATTATTCGTGTAAAATAATATAATCTTTTGATAATAAACTATTACAGCAAAGAAAGCAACCGATCATAACAAATTGGAAACACAACAGCTAAAATGAAATCAAAAGGAAAAGAAAAAAAAAAGTGAAGTCATGTGTAATGGACCTTTTAAGAGACAAAGTTGCACATATTCTTAGGGCCACTTCAACAAAAAAATTGACCTTAATTTTACAAGCCGCAATGATGCTTTCAATTTTAATATCATGGTCATAGGTCCCAAAATAGACCAAACCAAAAACCCTTTTTGGCTTTTTACAAATCTTTCTCTTCTACCTTTTATTTTCCAAAATTTTGTTTCTCTTTTACTTGGTTTAATACTAAAATTCTTTTCCTTTCTTTAGGGGGAATTAATACCGTTTCCATTATGAAATCATGTCAATCCTTTTAGTTGTGTCTTGCCTTGCAACAAAGGCATCGAGAGCATCCAATCGCCCTAGCAATTGCTACTTCTTGGAAAAAAAAAAAGTTTTGGTGAGGATTTTGCCAGAAAAGCTTGACTAGCAAAATCAAGTGTTTGTTCACTCACCTAATGTCTAAAATTCCTTCCCCGCAAACACTTTTAATTACACTTTCTCAGATGACGGATGAGAACAATTTTGGATAGACAAGCATACCTTATTATCATTTGTATGTTTGTTAACAAAACATGTCTTTTTTTTTTTATTTTTTTTGTTTTGTTTTAATATTGATCCCTTCTATGATGGCTACTTCTTAAAACGTTTTGTTGAAGATTTTGCCCTGGAAAAAGCATGGCTAGCGAATCAAATGTTTGTTCGCCCACTTGATGTACAAAATTCTTGCTCAGAAGGATTGCTTATTAGGCTATATATCTCGGATCAGAACAATTTTGAAGAGACAAAACATGACTTCTCTTTTTTGCATTGATCCCCTCAGCAATTGCTACGTCTTAAAACGTTTTTGTGAAGATTTTGCCACAATAAAAATTAGACTAGCGAATCAAATGTCTATCCCCTGTCTATTCATAAAAATCTTACTTCTACATCTAGTCGAACCATATCAGATGTGAAACACTTTAAGGAAATCATAATAATAATTAAGACAATTTAAAAAATAATATTCTGAATTTAAACTTGTATATAAGTCTTATTGAAGTAATCTCCATATCTAATAACTCATGCCATGAAAAAAAAAAACCCAAGAAGAGAATTGAAATGCAATATTTTGGAATAAAAGAGCGGGGGAGAGAGAGAGAGGGTTAAAAAACAAGCACCAAGATGACACATTCCATTTGCAGTTGTTGAGCTTATAGCTTTCCCTGAAAAGGTTACTCTGCAGAATTCTACAAATCTTTGTACGACAAATGAGAATCTCACATTTTTGCTTGGACAGCTCCATGTCAGGACAAGTTCAATCATCACACACATACACATCAAAATTATACACACACACACATATATATAAAATATAACTATAATAGCACAAAGTTCAAATTTTAAATTCAAGTTTGTCTTTCAACAGACAGAAGAACTCGGAGAGCCTGTCGATATCAATTGTATAATTTAGTTATTTACTTTTATAGTAAAGATATTCATTTTTATAATAAAAAAATATATAATATATGTAAATAATGAGACTTAAATCTTCACTTAAGGCAGGAAAATGTATAACTATATGAATTAAGAGCGGGTGTACAATTTTTTGTCTTCTTTTGCATAACAGTAGACGTGACTTTGTAAATAAAAAATGAAAATGGAAAGAATAGAATTCGTGCGCATTAACAGCAGTATTGGAGAATGGAGATGGCATGGTCCCATGATAAAAAGAAAATCCAAGTCAAATCCCATCACTCTTTTTTCATGAATTATTTATATTCAGTGACGGTGCTAACTGCTTTGTAGTTTTCAACTATAAAGTGAGAGCATTGTTGAATATCTTCCCACAATATCTCACTAATTATTTACTATTTTTATTCCTTTTCTCTTTCTTTTTTGGTATTGACCCATTATACAAGAAAAGTTAAATGTAGTATTGAGTAAAATAAAAGGGTTTTGTTAAGTCACTACGTTCTCATGAATTATATTAACAAGTTTGACGTTAAATTTATAATATTAATTCATATAATATGCAGAATCTGTATTTACAGAAAAAGAACTAGTTAAATTATTTGGTTTTTTTTTTTGATAAAAATTATTTGGTTAATATTAACATACCATGAGTGTGAATATTTCAATTCATATTTGTGAAAACATATATAGCAAAAACTCTTTACTACTTTATAGTAGAAGAATTTGATATTTATGTAACATCCATTAAGTTGAATGTCAAAACCATATAATAGTTATGAGTAAAATTTATAACTTAAACGTAAATTTTGTACACGTGACCTAGTGTTGTATGTTGGTTGATTCAAATAATTTTAATAAGTAAAGTTGAAGTCTAGATCGTAAAGTTACTTTTCTCTCATAAAAAATAAATAAAAAAAGAAGAAGAAAGATTCCAAACCCCCCCGCAAAGAAAATCTTCCATCCAAAGATTCTTCTTCTTCTTCTTCTATTTCTTCTTCTTCCTCTTGTTCGTCATAAACCCCTCCTCCAATCTCTATCACAAATTAGCTTTCCATTCTTTTATGCAAATAGTTGTTGATAATTGAAAATGGTGGGACAAGAATGTATGTCCCTCTGGCCGTTGAGAGGGTAACCAAAATATATGCTGAAAACGACCTTGCTTTTCAACCATTTCTATATTTCTTTTTGGGTTTGCTTTCCTTTCTAATTTTAGCTTTTTATTTGTTGTTAATTTGGCTCTTTCTTTGTGTAAAAGTTTCTCTCTTTTCACATCCAACATTTTGCGGACATACACACTCACACGTGTCTATCATTTTCTCCTTTTTATTTATTTATTTATTTTATGAGTTAACCCCACTCAATAGTTGGTGAATCTACCCAATAATACATCTATAAGTAATCTTCGTTTTGTAGCCAGCTGTTGGCGCCTTTGTTAAAAGCTACAACCCTTATGCCACTTGATGTGGATTCTACGTCTACCAGCATAATCCTTCATTAATTTATGTAAATAGTCCTCCACCCACATGTAGATATTTCCTCTATTTTTGTATGGATCTATTCCTTCCATATTAAAATTTTTTTCAGGATCATACCACTAATGTCCTATTCCAATTAATCCAAATAATCCTTTGAACTAATTCCAAAAATAAAAGGAAAAAAAGAAAAAGAAAAATCAACTTATGCTTAGATATCAAAACTCAAAACCCCATTATTAAGCACGTCTAACGCCAAAACATTAATATATATATATATATATACACATATAGTGATCATAGAACTCAATTATTAAGCACATTCGAAGCCAAAACATTAATACATATACATATATGCAGAGGAGAACTACTTATACAATTAAAAGTTGGGGTTTTGCACACTATCCGTATTATTATGAGTGATTGAATATTTCTATGATTTTAAAAAGTGAATGATTCAATTTTTTTTTTAATTTAAAAAAAAAAAGCTGGCGGTTTCATCTCAATCAAATGAACGGTTTTGACATAAATTTTTACCTTATAATAATGAAGAATTCGAAGCAGTCTGTACTGGTTAAAACTATAATTTATTATTATTATTATTTTTTGAATTTGGAAGATTTCCATTAAAATAAGAGAGGAGATTATTAAGACCCATGGGAGAGGGAATATTTTAGCAGTATATATAATAATAATTGATATTGACTCGGTGAGTCAAGTACGTGAATCATAAGAGTGAGTTAAGAGGGGTGATAGATAAAAGTGGAAATGGGAAGAGATGACTTGGTCCATAGTTTGGTATAAGAGGAAAAAGTGGCTGAAAAGGTTGAAAAGATGAGGGGAAAGAAGAGAACAAAAGAAGAGGTCACATCAAACAACTTTTTAATTACCATCTTTTTCTTCTCTCATGAATTTGTTATGTATAATTAAAATACTAAAAAAAACAACAGAAGGGAAGGCCCACATGAGTGAGAGGGAAAGGAAAGGAAGATGATGCTGACTCCAGACTCGGGACTGAGTTGGGGTTCCTTTCACATTCCTCCAAAGCAAAAATATATTGGGTAGATGATCCGATCGCAATTTTTTTTTTTTTTTTGAAATTGATGGCAATTCAATATTGAATGGTATGTGTGTGGTAGTGGTTATCGGGTTATTCTCTTCTCCTGTCACTTTCAAGTTTCAACCTTTACATATTCATTCATGCCACACCCCCAACTCGTCATCTCAACTCTCTCTCTCTCTCTCTCTCTCCTCAATGACTCAATCATGCTAGTTGACTCGCTCTCTCTTTTACATTCCATTAACTCAATAATTCCTTAGTTTGACTAAGATACAGACAAGTATAGAGGTGAGAGGGTGTAATTCTAATATAGATTTGTTATAAGAGTAAATATCTTCCTTTATTATAAGAGTATATTCTTAAATCATAGTATATAATTGCCGCATATATGAATAAAATCTCTTAATTTTGAATGTGGAAATTCAAATCATATATATAATACTTAATAAGTTGGGATGGATTTTTAATTTATTTACCGTGAATTGTAATCTTTTTAATGTTAGATTTTAAAAATAATGAAATAAAATGTTATTATTATGGTGATTTTGAATATTATTTTAATCTTAATATGTCATGATAAATTTCTAATATTTTTGATGTTAGATTTTCAAAAAGCATATTTAAGATAATATACTATTAATATGACATTATTTGTTTATTAAGTAATATGAAACACGAAACATGAAACTTATAATTAATACGGAAGTAATATGTACCAAATTTGTTGACAAAAAGAAATAATCTTTAATTAATTAAAGGATACGCTAACTTGTTAACTTATTTTTGGCATGAAATTGAAAACAAAAACTTGCCCATTAATGGTATGAAAACATGTCTAAAATGGATAACTAATTTACTTTTAATTTTTGTGATAACTCTTATAAAACGTGCAATTCAACTCAGACAAAAAGAACAAACAAATGTCAAATACAATTCAAACTCATGCACGACTTTGCTTCTATATAATATAAATGTACATATACATTTGACGACCCCGAGTCGACTCACTTGAAAGAAACACCGATTTTACGGTGGGAAAAAAGATGGAAAAAGACACGTAAGCAGACAGCGACGTTGACTGTAACTGTAGCCCCACTCTCCAAGTAAGTGGACACAGCATCTCTATCTCTCTCTCAAAAAGGCATATGATATTGATCATCCTCATCATCAATGAATTACACACAAACAAACTTCTGACTATCCAACACATACATACATACATTGCATCTCCATCTACTCCCCCACTTTCATGTTCTTGATAAAAGTCCAATAGATTCCTAACACATACATCCACTCTAAGTTAAATGGTGTAAATACTTATCTATCTTCTCATTTATATAAATAAATTACACCTAGATATCGCAATAATATTTGATAGACTCTTAATATAAGTAAAATATGAAGTTTAATTCTTCGTTTTGAGATACCACCCAGCCCTAATACAAAAAAACAAAAAATGTAAGATAAAAGAGATACACACTAAAAAGAATCTATACTCACCACCTGTGTAACAAGTGACCCCACAAGGCCCACCCAACACCTCCACTCTCCTCTCCCTCAATAAATAATTAAATCCCCTCCAACAAACTTACACTTTCTGCCCCCAAATTTTTTTTTATTTTATTTCCTATAAAATAACAATTTTTTATTTAAAACAAACAACCAACAAAAATATTATTTTTTATATATTAAATTTTTATATTTTTAATTGTAAGTGTTTTGTTTTGTATTGCTGTCGTTTGTGTTTTGTTTTTCTGGCCGGCGATGCCTACGCCGGTAGCCGTCGCGAGGCAATGCTTGACGGCGGAGGCAGCCCACGCGCTTGACGAGGCCGTCTCCGTGGCCCGCCGTAGAGGGCACGCTCAGACCACCTCCCTCCACGTCGTCTCCGCTCTCCTGTCTCTCCCTTCCTCCGCTCTACGCGAAGCCTGCGCGCGTGCCAGGAACTGCGCCTACTCGCCCAGACTCCAGTTCAAAGCTCTCGAGCTTTGTCTCAGTGTCTCCCTCGACCGTGTCTCGTCGAGTCAGCTCTCCGACGACCCCCCCGTCTCGAACTCCCTCATGGCCGCTATCAAGCGCTCCCAAGCCAACCAACGCCGCCAGCCCGAGAACTTCCACCTCTACCACCACCTCCCACCCTCCTCCTCCTCCTCCTCCGCCTCCTCCGTCGCTGTCGTCAAAGTCGAGTTACAACACTTGATTTTATCGATCCTCGATGACCCCGTTGTCAGTCGGGTCTTCAGTGAAGCGGGTTTCCGGAGCTCCGAAATCAAGCTGGCAATTGTACGGCCTCTCCAATCCCATCTCTACAAGTTCCCTCGCTCCAGAGCCCCCCCACCACCAATCTTCCTCTGCAATTACCAGGGAGAGAATACGAATCTGAATTCGGATCCGGATACGGGTCCGGGTCGGAGAGGTTTTAGGTTCCCGGGTTTTGGTGGGTTCTTGGGTGGAGACGATGAGAGTAGGAGGATTGGGGAGGTGCTTGTGAAGAGGAGGAAGAATCCTCTGCTGTTGGGTGTATGTGCCAACGCTGCACTCAACAGCTTTCGTGAGTGTGTAGAGGAAAACAATAAAAACACTAAAAGCAACACCACTGTGTTGCCTGTGGAGCTATCTGGGTTGGAAGTGGTTTCCATTGAGAGTGATGTTTTGAGGTTTGTAGTCGAAAACGGGGATGAGAAGAGTCTTGAGGTGAGATTTGAGGAGGTGGGTATGTTGATAGACCAAAATTCTGGAGCTGGGGTGGTGCTCAATTATGGGGACTTGAAAGTGCTTGTTGATGGTGGTGGTGATGATGATGTTGGGAAGAAGGATAGTGGTGATAGCAATCGTGGTGCAGTGAGTCGTGTTGTGGCTCACTTGACTAGGTTGGTCCTGTTGTATGGTGTCAAGCTGTGGTTGATAGGTGCTGCTGCCACTTATGAGACTTATTCCAAGTTTGTGAGTAGGTTTCCTTCCATTGATAAAGATTGGAACTTGGAGCTTTTGCCTATTACTTCTCTTAGACCAGCTTCAATGGCTGGTTCCTTCCCCAAGTCTAGGTATATGTTTTTTTTTTAAAATCATTATTATTATTTATATGTTTGTAGAGTCGTTTTAGCTTTGCATGATTGCATTAGCTGCCTTGTTTTATCGTATGTGAACGAACCAACGTATTTAGTTTTATCGTATATGAATGAACATATTCAGTTTTGATGATATTGTTTCTGTGTGAAGTTTAATTAGACTTCGACATGTTTCGAATGGAAGGGATTATAATTTAAAACTTAAACATGTGTTAAACGCGTCTAGTGTTGGATATAAGAAGTGTCAAACTTTCTTTTGTAATAAATTCAGAAGTTTTATTGTTTTATGAGGTGTAAACTTGCTCATAGTAGAAGAGTGTCGAGCTGATGGTAGAGTTGAGTGATGAAAGAGAAATGTTTTCTTTGAGTGATGAAAGAGAAATGTTTTCTTACTCTTAATCGTAGGTTCTTTTATATTTCTTGTGCTGGAGTGTTGTATGAATCTCATGGTTGCCTGGTGTTTGTTTGTGTAAACACAGTTTGATGGAGTCATTTGTTCCCTTTGGTGGGTTCTTTTCTACGCCTTCCGATTTCAAGAGCCCATTAAATGGTGTATATCAAGGTGTATCACGTTGTCATCAATGCAATGAGAAGTGTGAACAAGAAATAGCTGCCATTTCAAAGGGAGGATCTTCAATAGCAGACCAGTACCAATCTAGTTTGCCTTCTTGGTTGCAGATGGCTGAACCAGGCATGAACAAGGGATTGGATCTGGAGGTGAGTACTGCTTTAAAACCCTTGAATTCTGACTTAGGTTATGGTTTCATTAACTAACTACAGAACGCTGGGGAGGTAATCAAGGGCATGAGTAAATATTATGTTATATATATAGCACCACCGGAAGAGTGTCAACGTTATTGCTTCTACTGCCACTTCTCGAACATATACTTTGTTGTATAAGTAATGATTAGATCATATTGTGAGCTTTAGCTTTATTATGATTTTTTAATAACCTTCTGATCATTTTAGTGAATAAATTCCTAGGAACCAGCGGTGCTGTTGTAATTAGTCAGACTAGAAATAAATTTGTGAGGTTTATTCACACGTTACCTATTATTAACATAGCAGCAGGACTAAATTAAGAATCTTTACAATCCTTGTGTAAAAACCAATTGTATCTTTTCAGTGCAGGCCAAAGATGATAGAAGGGCATTGAGTGCTAAAGTTACAGGAGTGCAAAAGAAATGGGATGATATATGTCGTACTCTTCATCACAATCGGTCATTCCCTAACCCAAGCATTTATCAAGTGGGTTCCCAATTTCCAACTGCTATGGGCTTACGGTTTCTTGAAGACAAAAAGGAAACTGCTAATAACAGCATCAGTTCTGCATATGCACCCCTCAATGAAAATAGTTGTGCAAATGTGAATTCAGGCCTCGCCATTGACTTGGAAAATATGTCCGCATCAAACTCTGCTCTTGCTTTTCCTACAGTATCCAAGCCTAAGAATGAAAGTTTCCTGTCCAAGCTATTGGAGAAACCACTGAAAGCGGATGCTGAGTCGGGTGGCCACAGGTCTGCTTGCAGTTTGTCCAATTCTAGTGTGGGTGATGGTAGTCAAACTTCTCCAACATCCGTCACTTCTGTGACCACGGATTTAGGTTTGGGTTTGAGCTCAGCTCCTACCAGTAGTGACCAGAAAAAACGTATAGGTGAAGATCGTGCAGATCTTTCACCACAATTATCTGGTTGCTTTCCTGCAAATGTTGATATCGTCAATGAGAACCTCCCAGCTCAATCTTCATCCTCCTCGTGTCCTGACTTGCATCGTCATTTCGATCTAAGCAATTTCAAGATGCTTTTCAGTGCTCTTTCTGAAAGAGTTGGCTGGCAAGATGAAGCCATTGGAATGATAAGCCAAACTATAGCGACCTGCCGAAAAGGAAATGATAATCGCCACGGAGGAACTGCAAGAACAGATGTATGGTTCAATTTTGCTGGGCCCGATAAGCCTGGTAAAAGGAAGATTGCTGTAGCCCTTGCTGAGATCTTATATGGAAGCAAGGAAAGTCTTATATGTGCAGATCTAAGCTCGCAAGACGGGGTGATAAGCACTTATCCAAACTTTAGTGACCAAGATGCAAGTGGTTACTGTATGGATTTTAGAGGAAAGACTCCGGTTGATTATGTTGCTGGAGAGTTGTTCCAGAAACCACTATCCGTTGTCTTCCTTGAAAATGTAGATAAAGCTGATATGCAGGTTCTGAGTTGCCTGTCCAAGGCTATTCAAACAGGTAAATTTTCAGATTCATATGGAAGAGAATCCAGCATTGGCAATGCAATATTTGTGACGACATCAGCATTGACGAAGGATAAAATAATTATCTCTTCCAGCACTTATTCTGAGGAAAGAATATTGAGAGCAAAGAGCCGGCCAATTCAGATCCAAATTGAACATACTCTTGGTAACAGCACCAATAGCCAAATTACAATGAGAAAAGGCCTATCGCACCCTATTTTGGTTAATAAAAGGAAGCTGATTGGTAGGAATGAACACTCAGAGCAGCATGATGTCTCGGAGACAGTCAAACGGGCTCATAGATCACCAACCAGGAATTTAGACTTAAACCTTCCAGCTGAAGGTGGGGATGATCAGGTGGAAGACACTGATGATGGAAGCTCTGACAATGACTCCACCGAGAGCTCCAAGTCATGGTTACAGGATTTCTATGATCAGAAGGTTGAAACTGTGGTTTTCAAGCAGTTTGATTTTGACCTACTCGCCGAGAAAATTTTTAAAGATATCAATGAGAGCTTCCACAAGATTGTTGGCCCATTATGTTCACTTGAGATCGACACAAAAGTCATGGAGCAATTACTTGCAGCTGCCTATCTATCAGACGAGAAAAGAGTGGTAGAAATTTGGTTGGAGAACGTTCTCAGCAGGGAATTCGTTGAAGTTTGTGAGAGGTACAACCTCACTTCTCATTCCATCGTAAAACTCATCACTTGTTTGGATCATTTTGTTGAACAACCAACAACAGGAGTTTGTCTTCCTCCAAAAATCGTCCTGAGTTAATATATATATCTTCTTAGAAAAAAGACTAGTCCTGTAGTTAGATGTATAATGTAGCAGTTTAGCAACTAGTAACCCTTGTTTTAGCCTGTTAATCCCGAAATTTCCTGGGCAGGTTAGGTTTGTCTATTACATGTAATCTATTATAGCAAAAATGTGCTTGTGTGATATATTCTCTATGTACTGAACATTGAAATATCTGATTTTTGTTCCCTGATTTTGATTGTTTACACTGATGTACATACACTTTCGCTTTTCATTTTGTCAGTAAAGTTGAGAATATTGTAGCATTCTATTGCCTTCTTGTTCTTGTAAATTTTTGGAATATTATCTTTACAAAAATTGTATGCATTGGATTTTTTAGACCATTCTCTCTCAAGTGTTTACTAAATTCTGTATTTGTTGGCTGCATTTCTCTCTAGTCATAAAAAGATTGTTACAGAGCGCCCAAGATGTGTATCTTTTGCTAAGAATCTAGAAATATTGGCTGAAGAAATAGAAGCACAGTTTTGCTTCGAAGTTATTTTCTGGGTTTGAAGCTAAAATAATGAAGGATTTTTTGATTCTGTAATCTAAAACTAATACAAAATCCAAATATATTTCGACGACCAACGACCGAAAGACCAAACAAGAAAGATGGAAAAAATCTACATACAAGAACTTATACACTAATCCCTAACTTAAAAAGTAAGGTAATTTAGTTTAGACCACTATTATTTCCTTTTTGGTATGAATTGACTTGATTAATGTAGAGTCTAACTACTGTTAGATTCATTTGCTTCTATTTAATGAGCGTTTCATAAGTTTTATTTTGAATTCAAGAACTGAAGAGGGTTAAGGGAACATTTCCATCCAAAAAACGATATCATTTAATTCGGTTTTTCTATTTTCTATTCTCTTTATTCCTTAAAAACAATAAAATATTATGTTATAAATCTCTCATTTCTGTTGGACTAAGTGGTTGCATTTATAGCAATGTGAAGCCATAAAAAAAAGGAAAGTTCTATCCATACTAAAACTGTTTTATCCCCATATGCTCATTTGGTCGAACTGTTGGTTTTACTCACAGAATAGATATGGGAACAATTATTGCATTACGTTTTAAAAAGAAATCCACTTGTGGTTTGGGCAACTACGCTTAGGTCACCGGTTCTCACAATTTGTTGGTCTTACTCCCACCTGCTATGGGCTGCCTATCTATTTAATATGGGTTACTTCCTCTCATTATTTAGGAGTTGCTTTATCTTATTTTTTGGGAGTTAATATCTAAGCCGTCCTATAAGTTTATCTCGTTTAGTCTTGACCATCTCTTGAGTAAGTATTAGTACTAAAAAATAATGTATTTATTTGGGCCGGGCCGGGCCAACCCAAAGGCGGAATAGCAAAAGGAAAAAAAAAAAAAAAAGGGTGCGATCGAGCAAGAAACGATGTGTGATTTTGTGAATCAGCGTAGAGAGGGAGGGAGGAGTGAGAGCGAGTAAAGAAAAGCCGTAGAATCCAAAATCAATGTTGTGGTGGTGGTGGTGGATTTCTCTCGCCATGGTATCACTATAAAAGGTACGCAGACACTCCCAATACGTAGGCTTTGGTATAGTATAGTAGTGTTAGATGCAATAATGGCTAGTGCTTCTTCGAGTCCTCGGTCGGTGGAAGAGATCTTCAAGGACTTCAGCGCCCGTCGCTCCGCTCTCTTGCGCGCTCTCACTTCCGGTGAAACCCTACCCTACCTTTTTATTTGGAAATGGTTTGTTGCGATTTGGCTGACGTTTGCTTTTGTTTGCAGAGGTGGATCAGTTCTACTTGTTCTGCGATCCTGGTGTCTCTCTTCTCTTTGCTTTCACTTTCTCGGTTACATTTTAACAAAATCAAGTTTCAATGAGTGTTGACTTGTTTGTTGTTGTTGTAGAGAAGGAGAATTTGTCATTGTATGGACACCCGAACGAGGTGTGGGAGGTGGCGCCGCCTCCGGAGGAGGTTCCACCGGAGCTTCCGGAGCCTGCATTGGGCATCAATTTTGCGAGGGATGGCATGCTCCGCAAAGACTGGCTGTCTCTTGTTGCCGTGCATAGCGATTGTTGGCTGCTCTCTGTCGCCTTCTACTTTGGTGCTCGCCTTACTCACAACGATAGGTACCATTACCTCATCATCTTCTACGTTACCTGTGTTGGAGAAATTGGGCCTCTCTTTTGAAAGATGCATATGTTTCCATTCCAACATTAGCTAGGCTATTGTAAAGGATTTGCCTTTGCATTTATTCTTTGCTATATAAAATTTGTTCCATTGGACGTCGCATTTAGTTTTGTTGTTAATTATTAGCTTCCCCAAATTTGTAAAGTAAGGTTGGGTGAAAAAATACATCATCTCTGGTTTCTTTCCTTTAGATGTGCTAGAAAGACGTGGCTCATTTTTCATATAGCCCTATTTCAGCTGTTCTCTAATAAAAACTCCATTTGTATGTCAACCAAGGGAGTGTTCTGTTTGTTGGTATATTTTTGAGAACCTGATTAACTTATTACTCATCACTTTACAATTATGGACTGGCTACTACATGAAAGCACCAGTTGTCAATGGAATTGAGACAACTGTATTTGTCTCCTCTTGCTGTGAAAAAATAATTGTACACATGGCACTCTGCTCTCTAGATCATCGCCTAGGCATCTAACTAGGAGGCCACTTTTTCAACTGTCACCGTAGTTTGGTTCCAATAGAATGGAATTATTGTTTAAAATTTGAATAAGCAGTTGTGTCCTGTTATTGGAAGAACAATGATACCTAACTAGGATGTTACACTCATAAGGTAGATCCATTCATTTTGTATTTCAATATTTGCCCATTTATCTTACTCATTCCTCTTGTTTTTGTACGTTTTCCCATGTATCTCATATTTCTTAGGGTTATTTTTCTAAGTGCGTTTATTTTCAAGTTCTGAAGCTGCATCATATTGTTTACTTGAATAATTTTCAGCTTCTGGTAGTTTATGTTTGTCAAATGGGACCTGAGGATGGTTAATTGTAAGACTTGCAATCTAGACTTTCAATTAGTGTATCAAGCAGCTTTTGGCATCAAAAAAGCCTCATGTAATATTTTTGATGATCAGTTCTTGTGTTTCTTCTGAGGAATGACTATATGTGTGTGCGTGCTCTGCTTTTATTAATATATTTTGTTTGAAATGAACTAGAAGTACAAATTGGCTAGAAGATTTTCTTTTGAAATGAATTGAGGAGGATAAGTATAGATTTATAAAAATGATTGCTTCTGTTTCAAACTATCCACTTAGATCTAACATATATGTGAAAGCCAGTTTGATAGCGTGATTCGAGGTCACAACACTATCAAATGTATTAGTTGTTCAACGACTTGTGTGGCTTTAGCCTTGGTTGAGCCTAATGCTGAGATTGGACAGACTGCCCATGGGCATATGCAACACAACATGTTGGAGTTACTTAATTTGAGTTTGAGCTAATCTAGTCATCGAGGAGGTAAGATAAGTGGTTTGGGCTGTTTTTCTCATTTAGCTAGGCAAATTAAGATTGAGAGTAAGGCTTTTTCTTTAGAATTTGATGAGCATTCTGCTGGTAGTGTAATCAAGCTTTTGGAGAGGAATAGTCATGGTGTTTTTGAGTTGAAGATGGGGCTGGTTTGTGCTTATTGGCTGGGGAAATGCTTTTTAGAAGCAGTTTGATATGTGAATGACAGGAACTTCTTCCGCATCCGCATATTCAACTCAGTTCAGCTATGGATTAATAGATTTGAAAACAACAAAGGAGCCTTTCTAAAAGTCTCTTCAGTTGTTGGCAACTTAGTGCTGAATAACATTTTTATTCCAATGGGAATCAATGCTGGTGGGTGGTCTGATTGCTTAAAACTGATTTTAAGCATCTTCCCTTAAAGATCTAATGTAGGCTCTGGGGTGGGGGAGAAGGCTGATAGGGACAGAAAGAGGAAGAGTGATGATTATGGTAGAAACGTTGGTGTAGATGGCAGTGGGATGAGGAAGTCTAAAGATGTTAAGGAGGAAGTGAGCTTTGTCAAATGTCTTGTATATGGTGCATGGATAAGAGCTGTGGTCTGTTCTAAGATGGATGGTGGTGTGGAATGGAGGGTCATACAGAAGGCTCTGTCAAAATTCTTAGGCTTCATGATTGAGTTGAAACCATTCCATGATGATAAAGTTGTTTTCTTCTGCCATGATGGTAGGGAGGTTGGTAGAGTTGGTAGGGTTGGAGAATGTCAGTTAGAAGGCTCTGTTGAGGTTTCTCTGCAACAATGGAGCCCTGAAATCAATTGTACCAAGGAAAGACTGGCTTTTGGTGGAGGGTGGATAGCCATTGAAGGGCTTCCCTTCCACTTATGGAACAGGAAGTCTTTTAGCAAAATTGCAGAGTTCTGTGGGTGGCTCATTGACATTGACAAAAGAATTGAACAGCTTCAGTCTTTGTAGGGCAAATTCGTTCATCCCTGCTGTGATTGGATTAAAAGATGGTGGTAGGGTCCTTGATGTCAAAATTAGGCCTTTAACAAAGTTCTTCTCAAGTTCCAATCAATTCAAAGCGTCTTGTTACATGTTTAAGGTAGACGATGAGCAGATAAGGTGGAATGATACATGTGGCAGAAAAAGGAAGAAGGTTGATTCAAAATGTCAAATCAGGTCAATTGGTGAGAATCAAACTAAAAGGATGTGGAGAGTGAAGAGGGACAACAGATGCAGAGAACTTGCAGAGACAAAAGATGGGTTCGAGAATTGCCGAGAAGAGAAGAATTTTCTGAGAAAGCTAAAGTGGATTCAGGGTGTTGACCATGGCATGAGTTCTTTTAAGGAGACAATCGATGCTGAGTTCCGCAATTTTAACCAAAAAGGGTTTGATGGGGAGAAGTGGCAGAGACTTGTTGACAAAGGAAGCCAATTAAAGGACAAGTGTAGATCTGTTGAAAGGGGGTTGATAAGCTATGGTTTCTGGTTTGAAGGGGCTCAATCAAACAAAGAAGGAATGGGTTGTTATAGTGACCTTAGGCCTAAAAGGCTGTTTGGGCTTCAAGATGGGGGTGGAAAGTTTAAGGCCTAGGTTAGGTATTCAAGCTTAAGTCTGATGGACAGACCCTATATTGACTCAGGACCCATTAAGTTTGTTAACGTGAGGCCGGGTCCAACGGGTTCTAATGGATGGTTCAAGGCAAAAATCGGGTATTTCAACCCGTAATCATTAAACTGGTTCACTTTTAATCCTTGAACTTTGGGTTGCTCAATGGATCAAGGCAAAAAAAGTGAAATCGGTGCGGGTTCTTTTATGAAGGCTGACAACTCAGATTGTGACGAGGAGAAAATAGAAGAGATCGATGATTTGGGTGAAGAGGAAGAGTAGTCAATGAAATTTTAAGCCATGGGTATGGGTCCGATAACCTTCGTAAGCTTGTTGATGTTTCAGGTGAAGCAGCAGACTTGGAAGAAAGGAATTTTGGTGAGGGGTCGGCCTTTGATAGTGACTTGGATGGTAGTAGCATAGAAACGATAAACACCTTTTAGGAAGTGAATGCCAAGGAGGCACTTCTGAACTTATCTTTGCTGTTTGACGAGTCGATGAGGGAGATAGTTAAAAATGACGGACTGAAAGTGTGTGAGAAAGGAGAGAGGGATGGATTTCTCATTTATTATTGGAGGAAGAAAAAGTTAAAGACTCGAAAAGATAGTTCGAAAGATACGGTGGGATCCTCTATCTCTGAGGTTGGTGAGAAATGTAAGCTTATGCTGACAGAGATGAATTTAACTCTTTCTCACCTCGTTTCAGTGACTCAGGATGAACCTCAAGTGGATTTGAGTTTAAAGAAGAAAAGTAGTAGAGAAGTGTAGAATGTGCAATAAGGGCTGAATTATGAGAAAGGAGGAGGTAGTTTCGGTAAGGGCTCTCTTTCTTTATAATGAAGGTTTTGAGTTGGAATGTGCAGGGTTAAGGGTGTTGGAAGAAAAGGAGAATGATTAAAGAGACTATAAGAAAAGCTAATTCAGATGTGGTTATTCTAATTGAGTAAAAAAAAAAAGGTTTTGGACTATAGAATTGTTACAAGTGTGTGAGGAGCAAGATTCAAGCAGTGGGTCTATTTATCTTTAGAGGGCAGTTCGGGTGGAATCGTAGTGATATGGAATTCTAGGTGGTTAAGGTCTCGGGCTCTGCCCTTGGAGAGTTTTCTGTTTCTATCAATATTATTGGTGCAGATGGTAGAGATTGATGACTTTTAGGGGTTTATGGTCGTAATAATAAGAGAGAGGGGGGATTTTTGAGATGAGATGGCTAGCTTATTCAGATTATGTTCTTCGAGTTGGTGTATTAGAGGAGACTTTAATGTTGTTAGATTTCCATCTGAAAAGTCTTCAGGGGGTAGGGAGACTAGAAGTATGAAGGACTTTAATTGTCTTATTGGTGAAACTAATTTCATTGATCTAGTTTTGAATTATTCGGATTTTACTTGATCTAATTTTAGACAAACGGCTATTTGTTGTAGACTTGATAGATTCTTATTCTCATTTGAGTGAGAAGAGTTTGTTGGGGGGAAGGTTAGACAAGATGTCTTGGTGAGAATGGTTTCAGATTATTGTCCAATTTTGTTGGATTCTTCTTATAGGAGTTAGGGTCCTACTCCTTTCAGGTTCAAGAATGTCTAGTTGGAACATCATTCTTTTGTCAAAAATATGGATGAATGGTGGAATGAAGCAAAGGTTCAAGGTTGGAAGGGTTATAGGTTTAAGAAGAAACTCAAATGGGTTAAAAGGAAGTTGAGAATTTGGAATAAGGAAATATTTGGAGACATCTTGAAGAAGAAGAATGAGATTGAGTCAAGAATCTTTGATTTGGATAGAGCTGAAGTTGAGGGGGTGCTTTGTGATTTTCTAAAAGTGGAACGATCTCAATTGAAGATTGAGCTTGGGAAGTTGGTTTCTAACGAGGAAGTTCTATAGAGGCAAAAGGCTAAAGTTAGATGGGCTAAAGAAGGAGATTGCAATTCTAAGTTCCTTCATAAAGTCATTAATGGTAGAATGAGTAGGAATTGTATGACTAAGTTAGAGTTAAATGATGGGTCCACATGAGTAGGAAATCATTCGGTTTTTTTTGAAGTTATATTCTAAAGAAGAGGTGAGGTGGAAGGACCTTCAATTCAAGATCTTAATTGGGAGTGCATTGGTAGAGACAAAGCTGAATGGTTGGAAAGACCTTTTGAAGAAGAGGAAATCAAGAAGGCCATGGTGAGTTGTAGCAAAGAAAAAGCTCTTGGCCTAGATGGTTTCAACTTTGATTTCTTTCATAAAGGTTGGGAGATTATCAAAGATGATTTGATGGATGTGTTTTCAGAAGTTTTTGAGAATGAGATCATTAATAGGATCACTAACGCTACTTATATTTGTTACATTCCAAAAAAATCCAATTCGTTGAAAATTGGCGATTTTAGACCAATCAACTTGTTTCTAGCTTGTACAAAATAATTACCAAAGTTCTCTCTCGTAGATTAAAAGAGGAGCTGGATAGTATATTTTTAGTGGTCAGTCTGCTTTTGTTAAAAGTAGACAAATTCTTGATGTTGTCTTGGTTGCTAATAAGGTGGTGGAAGATTTTAGAATGAAGAAAAAAGGTGTTGTCTTCAAAATTGATTTTGAAAAAGCTTATGATTGTGTGGATTAGGACTTTTTGGTGGATTAGGACTTTTTGGACTTCATCTTAGAAGCATATTTCTGAAAGGCGAAAAACGCACCAAGGCACAAAGGGCTATGGGGCCTGAGGCACAAGGTGCATGTGGCGAGATGCGCATTTTGAATGAAAGGTGCTCGTTTTGTAAAAAGACTCAAAATATTGTAAAATTATAAACAATAAACAATAAAGAGATTTAATTCATAAAATAAATAGATTTTCATCATTCGTCATCTTCAAATTCTAAGTGTTATTGTGCTAGTAGCATAGTTAGTAACTTAGTCACCTATTAAGTACTAGTAGTCTAATATCAACTATCAAGTACCAACAACAAACACTTAAGGCAAATGCAAAGTAGTAACTAGCATTTACTACTAGACTACTTGTAAGTAGCAACTAACTAGTAAGTTAGTAACTACTAAATAGGTGTTATTTGTTAGACACCTACCCAACAAAAAAAATTTAAGTTTAAAAACACTAATTACTGTAACCAAAAAAAAAAAAAAAAAAAACTAATTTGTGCATCAAGCCATTAATCATCATCAAGATCTTCCAAATAATCATCTTCGTCCTCTTCCTCTCCAATCTCCTCTTCATTTTCTAGTTGCTCTCCAAATTCTACTCCCTCTTGTTCAATGTCACATTCCTCCTCCTCCTCCTCTTCTTCAATCTCCTTAATTTTTAATCGCTTTGATGAACCCGTTTGTGATCTTAATTAATGACTAGGCTCTCCTACTCCTGCAACCATGGCAACATTAGTCTGAGTCAAATCCTCATTTAGAAAAACAATCTCATCATCCTCATCAAGCTTCCCAGTTCACCATTCATTGCTTTCATCAATCTGAGTCATTGCAATAGGATCAATGGTATCACGCATTTGATACTAACATCTTAATGCTCGATTGTATTTGACAAACACCAAGTTGTTTAAATGACTTTGATCAAGCCTGTTTATGCATTTGCTATGAAGCTGCAAGAATTTTTGCAAAAAATACTAAGGATAAGCTACATGGAACAAACTAGCTTCTTAAAAACAATTGTAAAAACAAACATGTTATATATAAGTACTTACATTTTCAAACACACTCCAGTTACGTTTACAACCAGATGAACTACAAGTAAGACTAAGAATTTTAATTGCAAAAGTTTGCAATACGGGTGTTGATGTTCTATATTGACTCCACCATTCAGCTATCCATTAAAATTCATAGGTTAATAACCTAATATGAATAATGATATTTGATTTAATTTAAGATTTATATTTAAAACATAATATATATACCTAGTGCTTTCTCATTTCTCTTTCTAATAGTCATATAGTTTCCAAAAAAAACCCTTTGCTTTGGCATAGATTGGAATCTCTTCATCAATCTGATCTTGAACCTTTGGATCCGGATTCAACCTTCTAATATATTCATACAAGTCGTTCATGATCTCTGTATCTATACGCTCAGCCTTGTAGAAGAATTTTGGGTTCAAGTACCAACTAGCGGCATGCAAAGGACGATGAAGCTGAATATCCCATCAATTATCAATGATTCGAAAAATGGCTTAATACTTCTTTTCAATCCCATTAAAAGACTTGACAATTGCATCTTTGGTCCTATCCATAGCTTTATATATATATCCCATAGGAGGCCTTCTCTCACCATCTACTGAGCGAAGTACACGCACTAGTGGACTGGACACCTTCAAAGCATTTACCACATTGGTCCAAAAAGATGGCATCAAAATCACATCTATAACTTTTTACTTCCTGCTTCTTTTGCCCACTTGCTCGTCATCTACTTGTTGGAGGTAAACATTTTTTTGAGGTTGTTTTTCAGACTATTCATCCTGCCCAAAGTGATAAAGGCAGTTGCAAATCGTGTTTTTGCAGGCCTCAACAACTCTTTCTTGTCGGTAAACTTTTTAAGCATGTTTACAAGCCTTGGACGAGTGTAGATGTAGCTATTCACCATAATAGCTTTCTCAAATGTCTTTTTCATAACAGGCAATTTGAAAATATCTTCCAATATTAAATCCAAGCAATGGGCTGCACATGGTGTCCAAAACAACGTGGGATACTTTGACTCTAAGAATTTCCCTATTATTATTTAGAGGGGAAAAAAAAATCAGTAGATATGTAATTTAAATCTTCAAATTGTTTATTTATTCATAAAGAATTAAATATAAAACAAAAATGAATTTCTTTTATACCTGCCATAACATTATTTGAAGCACTATCGATGACCACTTGCACAACATTTCTTACTCTTACCCTTTCAACACACTTACTCAATAATTCATATATCTTCTCTCCGGTCTTTACATATCCAGAAGCATCAACAAACTCTAAAAACATGCTTCCTTTAGGACAATTCACTAAAAAGTTAATCAATGTCCTCTCCCTCTTGTCCTTCCAACCATCACACAAGATGGAACATCCATACTTGGCCCATGTTTGTTCATGATCTTTCATCATGCTACGAGTGGTTTCCACTTCTTGTTTGAAAAACCCTGACTTCATGGTAAGTAGGCGGCTTTACACCTGGACCATTTTGACTAACTGCCTCTATAAACACTTTGAAGCTATCATATGTCACAACATTAAAAGGAATGCTTACATCATACATCCATCTTGCAAAGCTTCTACAAACTCGACTTCTTAACTCTTTCTTTGCATGGTCATTCTCATCCAACCTTGTTTGTCTTCCTTTGTTCTTAAACACACATATTTCTGGGTTAGGGGTATAAAAGAGATCCATTGTGCCCTTCTATTTTGGCCCTTTAATAGTTCTTTTTCTAATATTTGATTGTTGGGACTGATCCTCATCATCATCAAATTCGTCAAATTGAAACTCATCATCTAACGGTGGTGCCATATTCCGCTCATCTTTATCATTTTTCTTCTTTTGCATGAACTCTTAAATCTCCTGTCTTACCGATGGAGGACATTGTAGACAAACTTTAGTATTCCTACTCCCACCTGCTAAATGTTGTTTTGCCTGAAAGATGTCATCTTTTGTCACTTTACCACAAAATTTACATGTGGTGGTGTTTTTATTACTAGGATCAGCTTCAAAGTATTTTCATGCAAGGTCGATTTTGTTCCCTAGTAACTCGACATCGATGACGACATTGAGAGCTCCTACTAAAATAAAATAGGGCAATATTGCAATAGCTTTATTACTTAATAATCAAGAATGTGATATATGTGTAAATGTATATAATATACAATAACAAAATCAATTTATAAAACTCACAGCAACTCACAAACTACCCAAGTCATTACAAGTCACAAACAAATCACAACTCAAAAGAACTCTCAAATAATTTATAAATTGATAAACCAGCTACAATAACTCACAAACTCAAAAACTAAAAAGAGAGAAGAAGAAATAACTTACTAACTTGACTATAGCTTCAGAGGAGAGGAACGGAGAAGAGAGGAGGTTGGAATCGGGAACGCTGAAATTGCAACAGTAATCGGTGATTGGATTGTCGGTTTGAGCAGAGAAGTAGATTGGCAGTTGGACTATCAACATGAGCAGAGGAAAAGAGAAGTAGATCAATGGCTAGAGTGTTGGACTATCAGCGTGAGCAGAGAAGAAGAGATGAGAAGTAGATCAGCAGTTGGAAAGCTTGAAAAGTGTGATTTCGATGGCTACTGGCTGTTGGCGGGCTATTTTCAACAGTCGGCGACTATTTTCGACGGCTGACAAGCTTTTCCAATTGCTGGGAAAGTGGTTTTGATGGCAAGTTTTATTGGTGAGATGAGAGGAGGAAGGGCTATTTTCGAGTGAAGAAGGGTTATTTTCAAGCTTTGACCGATGTTGACCCTTATAAAGGGTCTGTTGTGTCGCCTCGTCGCCTAGGTGGAAGAGACGCTTGCCTAATGAATATAGGCGCACCTGAGGGGATGCCAAATGCTGTACTAGCGCCCACAGCCGCCTAATGCCTAAGCACGCCTTTGACATCTATCCTTGGAAGCAAAAGGTTTTGAGTAAAAATGGAGAAGATGGATCATGGGTTGCTTAAAATCTACAAATTTTTCGATCATGATAAATGGGAGACCTAGGGGAAATTTCTCTACTTCTAGAGGACTTAGACAATGAGATCCTCTTTTCCCTTTTTTGTTTATTCTTATGACGGATTGCTTGGGGATGTTAATAGATAGAGCGAAAAAGTGTCATCTAATAGAGGGTTTTAGTGTGGGAAAGGAGAATGTTATTGTTTCTCACTTGCAATTTGTTGATGATACTGTTTTCTTTTCTTTGGGTAATGAAGAGAAATTTGGTTTATTGGTTGAGGTGATCCGTTTGTTTTGTTAGGTGTTAGGACTTAAGGTAAATTTGGCCAAAAGTGTCCTGGCAGGCTCGTTGATTTGGTCAATGCCTTTGGGTGTGAGGTAGGTTGTTGGCCCTTGAAATATTTAGGATTGCCTTTGGGAGGTAACTCGAGATCTTCTAAGTTTTGTATCCCACTTGTGGAGAAAGTTGAGAGGAGATTAGAGGGGTGGAAAAAACGTTTTATTATCAAAGGGAAGGGAAAGGGGAGGGGGGTGGTAAGTGTTGATTTAAGCCGTGTTGCATAGCATTCTCACTTACTTTCTTTCCTTATTTAAAATTCCTTTAAGAGTGGCTAGGAGAGTTGAGAAGATTATGAGGAATTTTTCGTGGGATGCAAGTGGCAAAGGGAAGAAGGCTTATCTAATAAGTTGGGATGTTGTTTTTCTTCCTCGTGATAAAGGTGGTTTAGAGATTGGGAATATTGTGAAAAGGAATTTGGCCTTGCGTGGAAAATGGATGTGGAGGTTCCCTTTGGAACCTAATTCTTTGTGGCATAAAGTGATTAAAAGTAAGTATGGAATTCAAGGAAATGGTTGGGACTCTAATGTGGTTCTCAAAGGGTTCAGTCGTTGTTTGTGGAAAGTAATTATGCAAGGCTTTCATGAATTATTGGGTAATTTAAAGTTTGTAGCTAGAGACAATTCTCGAACCCAATTTTGGGAGGATTATTGGTTGGATCTGCTGCCTCTTTGCCTAAAATTTCCAAGACTATATAAGCTTGCGACTTTTCCAAGTGCTTTGGTTTCAAGTAGAATGGATTGTTCTTCTAGTCATAGAGAATGGTTTTTTGATTTTAGAAGGAATTTGAATGACAGGGATATTGATGAATTTTTCTCTCTTATTTCCATTCTCGAAGGTGTTCCCATCGATTCGAGGATAGAAGATTAAAAGGGGTGGAGGTTGACTTCTAGTGATATCTTTTCATGTCAGTCTTTTTTTGATAAGTTGGTTAAAGACGATTCTCTTCCAACATCTGATTTTGCTAAGCTTATTTGGATGTCAAAAGTTTCGAATAGAGTCAAGTTCATGGTGTGGCTTATTGTTCATGGGAAACTAAGTACTTGTGAGGTTCTCCAAAAAAGATTCCCTATTATGTGTCTTTCTCCTTATCAATGTGTAATGTGTAAAAGTTCTAGGAGAGCTTGGATCATATCTTTCTTCATTGTTCAGATGTTGAAAATTTATGGAACAAATTGTTTTCTTTAGGAGGTAGGAACGCTAGTGTTCTCCGGAATTATGGAGTTTTTGCCTTTTTTAAGGTTATATGGGAAGAAAGAAAAGAATTTTTGAAGAAGTTAAAGAGGAAGAAAATTTTTTAGGGGATAAAGCGCATTATTTGGCTTTTCTTTGGGCTTCAGCTGGCAATGACTTTAAAAATCTCTCTTTATTTTTTATTTTGCTTGATTGGAAGACGGTTATTTGTTGATTGTTTGTTCCTTTCTAGTAATTTTTGTTTTTGTTTGTGTTGTTAGTGAACTGCTGGTTCATTTTTGTACTTTGTTTCCCATTTTTCTAATGAAGTCTTTGTTTCTTATCAGGAAAAAAAAAAAAAATTCTAGTCATCTAGAGTTGTTAGGTTCTTTGGTCAGTTTTCATTTCATTTTATGCTGCTTTCTTACTACATTTTTCAGAGCAGCCAAGCAAGTTTGTAGCGTAGGACATTGATGGAAGGGACTTGAGATGCCTTCCCAAATCAGAATAGGCGAAGAGTCTTAGTGAGACTTGTCATGTAACAAGTATATCATATTAAATATAAATAACAAACAAGTTAGGGAAGAAATCTTGGGCTTTTTCATGTAGTTATTTTTATTGTTATCGCTCCAGTTTGAGAATCTGAAAGGGTAGGTTTGTGTTGTGCTGCTAACCATTCTAAGGAGCATTTATCATGTTTATCATGAACATTTACTAGTCACCAGACTCACCACCCATTTAGGCATAAATTGAAGTTTTGCTGGACGTGAATTCCTTCACTCACATATGAGAATGACCAGTGAGTTGTTTGTATTTTTTCTGCTTTCCTTTAGATGCTTCTAAACAGTTCATGTGTTTGAACATACTCTTTCCTGCAGCCCATTTGTATTTCAATATTATTTACAGATTGTTAAACTAATTTGATGAGCTTGGTGGTGCTAGATAAATAAAAATAAATTAGGCAGGATGGTAGACCCGACAACTGGTTGCATTTGTTGGTTTTTATATCATCCCTGTTTTATTTTTGTGATAATTTTGTTCATTACTATCTATCAGAGGTTTTATGCTTTTCCACTCAACAGGAAGCGTCTATTTAGCCTAACGAATGATCTTCCCACCCTTTATGAAGTTGTAACCGGAAGGAAGCCTATGAAAGATAAGCCCAATGTGGATGGCAGAAGCAAATCCCGAAACAGCTCTAAGGTGAAAATTGCTTAGTTTTTTCTGACTGTCAAATTCGAACTGTATCTTTTTCACTTCTTAACTCTTAGTTGATTTTTGTGTCTATAACATTCAGAGATCCATCACTGGACAGTCAAGGAGCAATAGTAATACCAAGTTACTGGAGGCAAGTTACGAGGAGGATGAAGATAGTGAGCACAATACTCTTTGTGGCGCCTGTGGACTAAATTACAACGCTGATGAGTTTTGGATTGGTTGTGACATTTGTGAACAGTGGTACCATGGCAAGTGCGTCAAGATAACACCAGCTAAAGCAGAAACCATCAGGCAGTACAAATGTCCTTCATGCAGCTTCAAGAAGGGAAGGCAGTAGCAGTGATACGAAATTGTTCGACTTACCAATGTTGTAAAGCTTCAATAGTTTTACATACTAGACTAGGAGTGCTTTTCAGTGCTATAGGTTGTTATACATATTAAACGCTCTTTAGTGTTGGTTTAGACTATACTGTCTAATTGCAGCTGATCTAATCTACCATGATTTTAATTGCATGGATGACATCTATTGACATACAGATCTGCATTTGATGATGCATTGGTAGATTTTAATTTTAGTCTGAAAAATATTGATAGTTTTAAACTTATCTGTTCTCATGATATTAATTAGTCGTGCAGGTAAGATTTTTATTTCTGGATTCAAAAAGTTCACATTTTCAGGCACCATGATCGGTCTGATGTGAGATTCAAGCTTGTGATTTTTTGTTGTAGCTGTTCTGCTCAGCATAATATTCATCTTAATCTGTTGTATAACATACAATTGATTGATTTGATATTCATCGAGATACTTATCGGGGCATAACTGGTAGAAATTATTGGTTTCATTGATGTAATTGCAACAATTGGAGACAAACTGATATGGATTGACAATGATTCTACTTTCTTGTTACTAAACTCTAAAGAGATTTATAAAATCCATCCTTTTCAGAATTGGGATGTTCACAAACCCTTTCTGTTTCTGATTTATGAGTGACTGTGAGGTGACTTGATGATGTGATCTATTACATTATTTATTATTATATTATATGATGATCCACGTGATCCGTATATATACGCTATTTGAATAGATATTTAGGGTGATTTTTAGATAAATTATGTGGCTTGAGTAATCCTTAATAATATATGATTGTATTATTGACTAAACCTGTCATGATTATGTGGATCAAATGAATCAAACATCAAAATTATTTAGATAAATTATGTGGATTGTATAATCCTTAATAATATATTTTTGTATTATTGATTAAACCTATCATGTGATACAGATGAAATAAATCAAACATTAAAATTGTTGCATTTTAACTTATTAATATTCTTATATCAACATGTGGGAAGAAGTATACAAGCATAACGATCAAGATACAATTTTTAATTTCAATTGTACTATCTCATAAAAGTTGTTACATGACAAAATCGTAATAGAATGATCAAAATATATTTTAAATTTCAATATCATAAAAGTTATTACATTACAAAATCGTAATAGAAGATTTATAGTCTAATCCGTTACATTCATTTTCCTCATGTGATAAAGAAAAGAAAGGCAAATGAGAGCGAAACAAATTTAAAAACAAACACATACAAAATTAGAAAAATCCAGCCGACATGTTTGATTTGGCTTATTAGACAAACGTTTGTTGGGATTGATTAAAGGGCAAATAATACAATTATATAATATTCATCATAATAATAAACATGTGCTTAAATTTGATTATGGAGTGCACGTGGAGGTTGACTTGAATTTTGTTTCTTTGTTTTTTTATTTTTTTTTTCCGTGTGCATGCTGATACACTTGTCTTCCAAGGACGCTCCATCATGATTCCATTGATTTAGCCCACCACACCACCTTCCATTCACACCCAATAATTTAACCTCTTGAATAAACTTGTATTTTTTTCCTCCAAAATTCAATCAATCATAAACCCACCATTTGCTTCGGTCAAAATGTTACCACTTCAATCTTCGAACAAATCATTATGGGTTTTACCACCGCTAATTGTGCGTCTATGATTATGTAATCTACATTATTATTAAACATGTGAAGTAGAATGCTACACTTGCAAGTTGGACTGTTGAGGGATCACGGAACCAATAATCTTGCTCTTTATCATTGACCATAAATATTTCAATTATAGTTACTTCAAGGTAGAATTGCCTTGAGATTTGACTTTTCTTTTTGAAGAAAAAGGTAACTACTTTCCAGATGGTTTTAATCTAATTCGAAACTTAAAGTCAGAGGATTGTTTCTGAAAACAAGGGTCGATATTCTGAGGGTTTAACCCTATATTTAAAAAATAATTTTTAGTTTCAAAGTTAGAAGAAATCCTCTTATTAAAAAGAAAAAAAACCACGTAGTTAAAATTTAATTTTAAAAAAACTTTGATTGTATTTATAAAACATTTTAATAAAAATTCTTTGTTATAAAACATTTTAATCTAATTCAACGTTAAAGGGTTGATTTTTAAAAAATATAGATCAAAATTTAACAAGTTTCTAAGGGTGGTGTGGTGGCGGGTGGGGGTGTGGAAAGCTAGTTCATGATCTGTGAAAAGCCTTAAAGATATAAGAGATATGTGGTCCAATAAATGTATATTTGATGGAAAATTATTGTTATTTTAAAAGAATAAATAATAATATTGTAATATTTGTTTGTCTCTTGGTACATATGTGCAAAGATATGTATACACGTCGATGATGCATCCATTTCATCATAAATATTGAGTTGTAGGATCGTGCTCCTTCCTGTCTATTTCATGGTAAGGCCTGAAAAGTCATTGTCCAAGGTGTGAACTGGAGATTAATAATTAGAAATCTAGCATTCAGCCCAACTTTAACGTGATTCAGACTTGATGTGAATTGGAAGAAATATTGGATATTGATATTCATATGTCAATGACCATGCATCTCTCTCAGCTTGGACAGGTTTCCATTACTTTATAATATGTCATTGCAATTTCCATTTTTCGTCCATTTTCAGCACAATGGCCACCACTTATATGAGCCTTCTCAGTATGACAACGATCACTGGAAGAGAAAAAAAATGGTTAGCTAAAATTTTATTTTACCATGTTTGATAAAGATTTGTGAGAAAAATATGGGGTTTGAAAACAAAAGAATCCACTAGATCATACATATATAAGTTAGGACGGTGTTTTCATAAATTAAAAAGTTCTAAATCATATGCAACTAATAAAAAAAAATGTGGAAAACTGTGAAAATCAACATCAAAATGATGTTTCCCGTCTTGTATTCAATAAAAGTGTATATTATCTCATGTTTTTCTTGTTTTCATTTGAAAGTATGGCTAACTTACTGTAAATGAATAGACCTTGAATATTTAATCCTTAGTTTTGTTAGAGAACAGTTTTCATGTAAGAATTAAATTATATCTAAAATAAAAATTTATCATAATTTAATATGGTTTAATGTTAGCGAATTCATTCAATCCATCAATGATTCGGATTAAAGTCGGTCCCAAATGGTTTTCTTAAAAAAAAATATCCTTGATTTTTTTAAAAATTTTTGAAATAAACTTGATTTTATTTTTTATTATTTTCTAAGTTAAAACAAGTGAGATATGAGAAATACTAACTACAACCACAACAATTATAGCACTTAGGCCTCGTTTGGCATGCGGGATTGGATTTGATTGAATTGGATAAGATTGGATCGGATAAATTAGTACTGTATATATGTTTGGGATAGTATGGGATGGATAAATTAATATTGCAATGTGTTTGATTCAATATGGGATTGGATAAAATTAAATTTAATTAATTAAATTATTTTTAAAAATATATAAATAGTTGTTTAAAAAAAAAAAATCACTGGAGATTGGTGAAGAATATCACCCCAGTTCGTCGCCACCAAGTCCACCACTGCCTCCACCTCCACCGCTCCACGTCTCACCAGCGTTGCCGCCGATTTATTTTTCTTCATCAGCGTCTTCGATGAGTTCTTCTTCATCAGCGCCGATTGATTCTCCACCGTTGTCAATCGTCCAGTGCCGCCGGTGTATTATTCTTCATCATCGTCGATCGATTCTGCAGCCCTATCGATCGTCCAGCACTGCCCATCGATTTCTCTTATCAGCGCAGATCGATTCCCCACGTTGACTGTACACACCGCCTCCATTCTTTCTCCTTCTCCTTCTTCTTCTTCTAGTTCTTCCATGGCTATAGAAAGAAGTTTCAAAAATTAAAAAAAAAAAAAAAACGATTGAAGAAGACGGGATTCATTTATCCCGACTGTATTGGTGAGTTTCATTTAACCCACCTCAGTGGGTTAAAAATTTCAGATGAGATTAATTTTTCCAATCCCATTCCCTTACCAAACATGGGTTTGGATTGAATCTTTTCCAAACTCAATCCAAACCCAGGCAACAAACGTGGTCTTAAAGTACTTTTAATTTTACCGTGTTTGACAAAGAATAATGAGAAAAATATCAGGTTTGAAAAACATAATAATCCATTAGATCATACATATATAAGTTAGGATGGTGTTTTCAAAAATTAAAACGTTCTAAATTATTATAATCATATGCAAGTAATAAAAAAAATGTGGCAAACTGTGAAAATCAACATCAAAATGATGTTTCCATCTTGTATTCAATAAAAGTGTAAATTATCTCCTATTTTCCTGTTTTCATTTGAAATTATGACTGACAAATATATTTTTACTGTAAATGAATAGATCTTGAATATTTAATCCTTAGTTTTCTTAAAGAACCTTTTCTGTAAGAACTAAATTATATCCATTATAATAACTTTGAAGATAAAAATTTATCATAATTTAATGTGGTTTAATTTAATGGTAGAGAATTCATTCAATTTGTTAATGATTTAGATTCAAGTCGATCACATTGTAAGTGATTTTCTTAAAAATGAAAACAAAAATATAAACTTGATTTAATATTTATTTTTTTCTAAGCAATGTTTAAAACAAGTGAGATATAAGAAATACTAGGGTTGGTTTTTTTTTTTTGAAAATTGAATAGTATCGTTGAAGACTGAAGACTGAATAATGATTAAAACCTGAAATTTGAATGATATATATTTTTTTCCTCTTTTATCTCTGAATATATAGTAATTTTGTTTGTTTTTTAAAATCAAAATCGTTTGAAAACTAGTAATTTAATATTTATATCATTTTATTATTAGTTATTTTATAACTTCATTTAATATAAATACAAACAATTATAATAAATTATTTAGCAGCTGCTAAAATACTTTTATGTATATATTAATAATATTTTTATTCATAATTAAAATATGATTAATAATTATAGTAAAGTAATTTTTTTTAAAAATTATATACATGAATAAATTATTATTGTAAAGTAAATTAAATTGACTTATTTAAATAAAAATGAAAAATTAAGTTAAATTATTATTATTATATATTTAAATAAAAATAATATTGCAAAGAAACTATATAATATAAAAATTAAGACAAATTTGAAAATATGTTATTTTGGAAATGATTGATTTGGAATAATATATTTAAAAAATCATTAAGTAATTTGATATTTAGATAAAAGTTATAAATTATTATTTTTTATTTTCTGATTTTTTTTTGGTTTTAAGTTGCTTGATTATTTAAGAAAATAAACAAAAATCACTTAATATGTGTAATTAAAACTGAAAATTGATAAAAATAAACTACTCCTAACTACAATAACAACCAATTATAGCGCTTAAAGCATTTTTTTTTTAAAAAAAAAAAAAAAAATTAGCACTTAAAGCAATACTTGTTCAATCTTGGGGTTTTGATGATGATCACATCAACCAAACATCTGGGATCCCACCAACAACAAGATTGTATGATCATTACAATTACAATTATAATACATCAATATTGATCAGAACAATGATACCAAACAACCATTCAAAAACCTCTAAATTCAAACCAACTAAACTGAAACCATAATCTAATGATACATGCCACCCTAGATTTTCCAACAGACAATTAAATATAAAAATAAAAATTGCGTATAGTCCTATCCAATCTAAAGAAATACGCATATAATTTTCTATTAGGGCTATATAAAATTGTTTGTTGAACTTTTTATGTTTTTTAAAATCAGTGAAAGTGACTTGGAGATAATTTAATCATGTGGGTGATTTTCTTGTAATCAATAAAATATTGTATCCAAAAGAACTGTAGTCGTTGACACTTTTGACGGATTGTAAATGATATATGCAAAGAATTTGTGTGGTGAGTGCACTTTTAAATGATCTATACACAGAATATGCATGGTTAATGCACTTCTTTTTCATATTAAAAAAAGAATTTGAATATTTATCAATTTATATTAATATTTATTTGTTATGATTGTAAATATGTCTAATATTATATATAAGAGTAAAATTCTAGATTGCAACTTAATATTTAATTTCGATAAGTTTAAACTTCTATTGATGGACCCAATGCATGCCCCTCTTGAATTTAAATTTTTAACATTTTTGTTTTCAATTTTACCTTTTACAAAATTTCTATTAAATTTTTGACATATATCCCTAAATATATTAGTTACAAAGTAAAATGTGGATTTACCATTTTATTAATTTTAATTTTCTATCCTTATCTTTATTAAGGTTTTATCTTTTATTATTATTTTTTATTTTTATTCAAATATTTATGTATTATTTGTTAAAATCTCTATTATAATAATAATATACATAAAAAGTAAATTTAAACATTTTTACAATTCTCATTAAAAGGGTGAGCGTTTTCGGGTTCAACCTAACCCAATATGGGTTGGATGGAAAATCTCCCAGCCCAACCCAACCCAACAATAATAGTTGGGTTAGATTGGGTTGATCGAGTTAGATTTAATTCATCACAAAAGCATAAAAGATCTAATTAATAATTCTCATAATTTTAGTAATTTGACTACAAATAAAGAAGTATAAATAAAGATTCAATTGTCATAAATAAAAGATTCAATTCACCATAAAAGGTTGTCCTTAATCTTTATCTCGAGTAAGTGTTCTTCTAAAAAGATGAGAAAATCTTAGATTTAGAACTAGAGATAGACGTTTGTCGGGTTGGGTTGCGTTGGGTTGAAATTTTTTTAACTCAACCTAGCCTAATTTAATTTTTAACCCAACCCATCCATTTTTTTTTTAAAGATTTAACACAACCCAACTCAATAAAAAATTATCGGGTTGAGTTGAGTTTCAAGTTGGGTTGGAGATGCCCAACCCTAATTAAAAAATATATTTTCTTAAATATTTGAAGTATAATATTAATATCTTTAACTTAACTTAAAAATCAAATCAATGAACCCTAAAATTATAAAATATAAATCTTGATTTTTCACATCTAATTTATTGAAGTATAATCATGATTTTATTTTTATTTCTTATTTTTTAATTATTCTTATAATTTATATAGTATAATCATGATTTAATTTTTATTTCTTATTTTTTAATTATTTTTGTACTTTATATCTGTTTGTAACCAAGAAAATAATACAAAAACCTCTCTTGCATTAAAAGACATGTTATATTATATTTGGTTAAGTTTGACTTCTGGCAAAAACTTTATTTCGAATTCAAATACAAAGTGTACATAATTTAATTGCCAACCATTACAATATGATTACAAATAAAAAATTAAGTAGATTGTCATTTGCTCATTTTTTATGCTTTATAATATGGGATTTTTAAATTGTAAGATTATATATATACTTTATTAAGTGCATTATTTCATTTTTAGTTATTTTGAGGCTCATGGAAACTTTATAGGAATCAACCAAAAAGAAAAAAACTTCTTATTTGATTACTATAATTTTAGTTATTCTTAGTATTATTATCAATTTACTAAAATGTCCCATTTAATATTAATTTCTCGATCGGTCACTACAAACTTCCAACCATTAATTATATCAAAAGAAGGAGAAGAAGAGATTTTCAATCTTTTAGGGTGATTTCAATATTTATTTTTGAGTAGTGTTAAAATAGAACAAAAAATAAATAAAAAAGATTGTGGGTTCGAGTTTTAGATTCTTCTTTTAATATAAAAAATTTGTGATACTTTAAACAACCAAATTTAAAATTTTAATTTAGTAAACATCTAACTATTATTTTGAAAGATTGGAACAACTTTACATCTATTGAATTAGATTTAGATATAATATGACAAAAACAATAAAACAAGTTGCTGAATCTTGAAAGAGTCTAAGTTGTATACAATAACTAGTTTTTATTTAGAGTTGATATCAAATGAGTTTTAGATTTACTAGGACCTACTTTATTTATAAAACTCATAATAATAATAATAATAATAATTATTATTATTATTATTTTATATGTTGATATAAAAAAAGTTAAAGGAAGAACAATCAATATTTGTGGGGTTTGTAATTTTTTTTTCATATTAATTCTTGAATTAATGTTTTTGAAAAGTATATTGAGATAGTGAGTTATAACTACCCCTTTAACATTATTAACATTTTTTAAATTTTTTTTAACAGATAAGTACTTAATTAAGTATAATATTTTTGGTGACAAGATGAAAAAGACAAAGATAGGGTCATCGAATTTGAAGTTAGAAAACATGAGTGAGATGATGCCACTTTAAAAAAGTAGTTTACATGTTTTTCTGGGAAAAAAAAAAGTTTACATATTGTATTACATGCTTTTTCACTAACTATAATTAATTCTTGTCAAATGAAAATGGGTCATTGAACCGGTTAATAAATTAGCAAACCCTATGATAATTGTAGGGTTAGTGACTCATCTTAATTATTAGAAAGTTTTAACAAATTATAAGAAATCAAAGTGCGAAGAAAGTGAATTTTAGTGGGGTTTATTTCAGCACTCAATCATGTTTGTAATGATTCAATTTTGAACCTCTAAATATATTTTTTGTTCTCAAAACTTATTTAATAATTAGTATGATTTTCTAATTGCAAGTTACAATCTACTGATTTGAGGCTGCACGAAGAGTATATTAGGTCAGACATGCAATTATCACGCTCCTGTTTTTTAATAAAATTTGATAACTCACACCGTTTGACGAGTCTACTTGTTTTGGATTAAACTCACATTTCTCATGCTGTTGTTTTTAAATTAAACTTTCCAACTAACAACACCTCTCACAAGTCTATTTATATATATATTTGGATTAGATCACACACTACCCTACAATCTTGTTTTAAACTAAACTTCACAATTCAAAACACGTTTCACGAATTCTTTAAATTAACATACATTTTTTATGAATTGTTATCAAATTAAGCTTTCCAAATCCAAAAGATGTTTTCATAAGTCCCCTTCATCTTTTTTTTTTTTATTTTTTTTTTTTTTTAAGAGATAAGTCCCCTTTATCTGTTTCATATTAAAAGCATTCTTTATTGTTTTTGTTTTCAAATGAGTACTGTTGACTCAAAACACGTTTCATGAATAACACATTCACACTATCCTCAGTAACCATATTGGACATATATTTGATATCCCAATTTTGGCTCCAAACTTGTCAATCCAAAATATAACATATTTTCCGTGAACACAAAAGAAATATTCAAATTTTCAATTCAAAACATATTTTACGTACACAAAGAAATATCCTTTATAACAGTCACTTGATGAATATAATTTTCCAACTCAAAAAGCGTCTATTATATTAGGAAATATATATATATATATATATTGGAAGAGCTGGGAAACATATCGAATAACTCAAAACACAATTGAATTGATGGCGTTTGTTAAGAAAATAGGTGGCGTGAGTAAATCGGCTATCTAAAATGGGGCCCTGAAACATTTTCGAGAAACTAATAATCAATGAAGAATTGATCTTCCTTTCTTGGTCATCACAAGATCATGTACACTTTCTTCACTAGTATATTTAATTTATATACGATTTTACAAAGATGGAATACAAGATAATGAAACTTGTTTTATGATGAAATTTTTCATCTTGGAGATTTCATAGACTCAACTTGGGATTTGCCCCTGGGACCCCTTGTTCTAATGTAAAGTCTGTACTGATCAAAGGTCATGGGTGGGTACAGCGATGGATTCTCTGCTGTTACAAGCTCTTTTACAGGCTCGATCGGAATATCGCTTTTCGGATTGTAGAAGAAGGCCAGAGACACACGTTCTTGTCCTGAATTTACAATCACCCTATGCTCCACACTCTTGTAGTTTGCATTGCTTAGAACCTGAACATCATATATTCACATCAGCATCACAAAATTACGGATATATCAATGAAAAAATTGTTTTCGATAACAAAAAGTACTAGTACATGTACATCTACTGACATATGTATACATATATATTTTATGTCGTTTCTTCCAGGACGAATAAAAACTGCCTTTTAAGACTAATTGAAGTAGTATTTGAAGGTAATTTCATTTTTATAAACATAGAAATAGTTTATAGTTTTTCTTTTTCTTTTTTTTTTTTTTTTGAAATATAGTTTGTATTTTTTCTACTACCAGCATCTAAATTAACATTTTTCTGGGCAAGGAATTTGTAACAGTTATATTCACTAAAAAATGAGTTAATATAATTTTTTTTTTTTTAAAAATAAACCATCCGCATTAAAATATTTATTTGTACCCTTCACATTACATATAAAATATAATGGATGAATTTGATTGGTGGTTCTAACAGATACACTAACCATAGAAACTCTACATACGTACATATATACATTCATACATACATATAAATACATATATATATATATATATATATATGCGCTAAATATGTTTTTCAAAGAAATGCTCTCGAAGGAACAAAGTTTTTACTAACTAGCATTATTCCATATGTGAGGGTGTCGGCGTCAAACTGAGCTTGTTTAACATGTGGTCATATTGAAATTGTGTGCCTAAGAAGTTAGGTGAATTGGACATTTATAAAGAGGAGAAAAAATAAGCCAAAAAGATAGAGCCAATAATGTCTCTATCACACGTCTCAAATGTTGGAAAAGTAGTGAAATGTATGAAGCAAGGTGTCATGTAAAGATCTAACCTTAATTTAATGCTATAATCAAGATTATGTCTTTACTAAAGTCTATTTGAAAACACTAGGACAAGTCTTTTCTAACTTCAAATACTCAAAATAAAGGTTGTTCGGTGCTAAGTCCCCTTGTCTATACTAATGATGCGTTTACTTGTCTATACTAATGATGTGTTTACTTTATTTGGAGGAATCAAAATAGGAATCGAAATGATGTATCGAAATCAAAATAAATTGTTTATTTCAATTGCAGAAATCGAAATCGAAATCAGTAGTATTCCCATTGAACTATTTACTTTACTTTAAAATCGAAATAAATTAATTATAAGTTACAAAAATGCCCTTAATTAAAATTATGGATTAATTATAATAGTGTACGTTTTTTATTATAATATACAAATCAAATAAAAAACTATATATTATAATAAAAAAAACAGCATAGTATTTTAATAGTTCACTAACCAGGTGTGCAATTTTTTATTATAATATGTAGTTTTTTTTTAATACTAAAATAAAAAACTAATTATAATAAAAAAAAAACCGTATATTATTTTAATAGTTCACTATGATAATTAAAAAATTGGTGATGAAAAACCAATGTATACAGTTTTTTATTATAATATGTAGTTTTTTTTTAATATTAAATAAAATAGTCTTTTTTTTTTAAATTTTTTAAAGAAGAGTATAAAAGACTTTTTATCTTGACAAAAGAAATGAGAATGAGATTTCCAAGTGGGTTGGGGGGAATGAGATTCTTATTCCATAACCCCAAATTAATGTGGGGTCCACACTTTCATTCCCATTACGGAATGAATTTTAAACAAGTAAACACTATCAATCAATTTCGTTTCTTATTCTCATTCCCCAGTCCATGAAATAAACACACCATAAATGTGTTGGAACTGTAAAAATGAAAGTCCAAACACCTTTTCCCAGTGGTAACTAGTCATAAGCCCACCAAAAATGACCCTTCCATGTGGTTGTCGTGCTTATGAATCCTAGCCAAACATTTTTGCTATTTATGGATAACCTGGAGGTAGAGACAGAGAGACAAGGAAATAAAAATTACCTGAATCTGATCACCGATGTTGACGATAAAAGCATGACGGGCCGGCTTCACAGTGATCCATTGTTCATTTTTCCGGACTTGAAGTCCGGCGACATGATCGTCGGGCAGGAGCATGGTCAAGCCTCCCGGGTCTGAATGGGGCGACAGGCCCAGGGTCAGGTCTGGCTGTGGACATCTCGGATAAAAGTTGATCCTCAAGCATGCCCCTATATTTTCACCACCAAATGCATTTTGTAAAACGTCCTCTCTTAACCCAAGGTTTATTGATAAAGCCTTCATTAGTCTCCCACCCAACTTCACCAATTCTCCACAATATTCATCAATCACTTCCCTATGTATAATAAAACAAAAGAAAACCACGAATGAATAAAAAATATTATAGTTAGGCAAGATAAAGTCCGAAAACATATATAAGTGCGCATGATGATGCACAAAAAACATTTTAGTACAGTGAAATGTGTAGCCGGCAAAAGTATAGTACTCTAAAATTCTTGACTAAATAATGACAAAGCAAGTACAATGATTAAATAAACTGTATAAATCACCAATCGGCCAGTTCCAAGTCAAATTAGATCATTTTGCCTAGAAAAGTAGATTTTCGGAGAAAAGTTTTCCAACAAAAGAAGTACCATTGTTAATTAATTACCTGCAAGAATTTGGTAAGGCAGGCCACTTGCTGTGATCTTTCAATGAAGAAGGAGCATAATGAAGAAAGTAGTAATCACTCCAGTCAAGAATGGCTCCTTTTTCGACCCCTAAACGGCTGCCATAACCTTCATATGTCTTGGGCGAATTGGCATAGGCTTGTTTGAGCTGCATGGGCAAATGAAAGAACTGTCTCCAATTCTCGCGAGCTTGGTCCATCAACTCATGGCGAATTCCATGGTTGATGACTTGGAAAAATCCCCATTGGCGACAAGCGTTCGAAATTTGATTGAGTGTTGAGGTTTGGACATATTGATCATCCCCATAAAGGCCAGCAAGGTCAATGATAGGAATATTAACATCACTGCTGCTATGATCTGATGAGTTGATGATATTGGATGGACGTTGGGATGGTGGCTTGACATATCGATCAGGGATTACAGGTATCCCACTTTCGGACAAGGACTGAACACGAACAATAGGTTCAGGCCAGTCTTGTAAGCTCATGATGTCTGATAGGTTGTTCCTCCAAGTATGCCGGTGTTGATGATGATGAGCCTAACACACTCACACACACACACATATAAAAGTACAATGAGAACTAGAGAGAGATAGGGCGAGACTAGGGGTTTGAGAGAGAAAGAGGATGATGAGAGTGGTAGTTAAATGGAAGGTTGTAAGTGGAGGGAATTGTGAAATGGACATGAAAGAGAACGTGAAACAAATGGGGATTTTTAAATTTAATAATTAAGGGATGGTCTTACCATGTGCACTAGATATGCATGCGTTCAGATCAATTATCAATATCATTATAATCTAAATATAGACAAAATTACTGAATTTCCAACCTTGCATATATTAATGAATGCTTAGAAGTACTTGTTTATTAGTGAAGAAATTAAGAATAAGTGTGGTGTGTTGACATTTGTATCTGTGTTTTTGTGTGTTGCTTTTAGTTGACGGGCCGACGTGTACACCAATCAAGTTGAGCCATTTATATTACATCTACTGGGATCATAACCCATGAGAGAGACCACACCGGTGCTCATTTGCGGCGCCGTGAACAAATTGATCAGTTGCTCTGTCTCTCTTCTTTATTCTTTCAATTTACCTATTTCCACACCAATAAATTAATATTAGTTGCCACTATGTATTGTCACATTAATTATAATATCCATACCTGTTTTAACTATGTTTTGTCTTCACATATCGAATTTGCTTTCCTTCGAAGGAGATTTGTTTTGAGAAACAGTTTGCCTCGATTATATCTTTCTTGATTCTTTTCATTGAAAGTTCAGTTTAATTCAGTTTTTTATTTTATTTTTATTTTTAAAAGGTTCATCATATGCAGTATGCACAATCCAATTGTTAAGGAAATGACTCCATGTATGGATATATACTATTGTTTGTGGCCTTTGAATTGGATTTTTTCAGTATATTACGTTATTGAGAGTATTGTAATTTATAATAAAATTTTGTGTGGCCTCATTCAAACACACGTACACTAATTTGGAGACAATATTATTTTTTATTTCATTTTAAATGGTTATGTGGAAAATACATGTCTTATCACATCCATATTTTATGGATATATGAAAAAGTCAATGGGCTTTTGAGTAGGGGTGGGTATCTCCAACCCAACCCGATAGACCCAACCCAACCTAATCATGTTTTATTGGATTGGGTTGGGTTATATTTTAAAAAAAAATCGGATGGGTTGGGTTAGGTTGGGTTGAAAATTAAATTGGGTTGGGTTAGGTTAAAAAATTTTCAACCCAACTCAACCCAAACCCTACAAACGCCTATCCCTAATTTTAAATCCGAGATTTTCTCTTATCTCTAAAAGAACATTTGTTCAGGATAAAGATTAAGGACAACTTTTATATCGAATTTACTCTTTTATTTACAATAATTGAATCTTTATTTGTATTCATTTTATCTGTAATCAAATTACTAAGACTAAGAAAATTATCAACTAAACCATTTGTGCCTTTATGGTAAATTAAATCTAATTCAATCAACTTAACCCAATCCAACTTGACTATTATTGGGTTAGGTTGAACAATTTATTGGGTTGAGTTAGGTTGAAAAATTTTCAAACCAACCTATATTGGATTGGGAGATTTTCAACCCAATCCAACCCGAACCCGAAAACGTCCACCCTCACTTTCGAGCAAATATATATAATCATACCATTCATTCTACAGTACGCAATCAAAAAAATAATAATAATACAGCAAAAAAAACTATATTTTTCATTTGATAAATGAATTTAATAACTGAAAAATTATGTCACACCTAAAGGGGGGCAAATAAAAAAAAAAAAAAAGATAAACTATTTTTATCGATTAGATGGCTGAAATTTTAAATTCTATATTTAAAAAAAAAAAAAATCAAGATTTTCCACCTGACAATGACTATATTTATGATTTAAGCGGAAACCAAACAGAGATCAGTCTGACATCAAACCCATCTAATTGATCAACTTGTTTGAAAACATACCTGTATGTTAATTATACCTTATATGATAATTAGTGTTCACTCGTGGTAGCAGGGTATAGTCTTGAGTAATAACCACATTTCAATAGAGCTGAGATGTCAAGTTAAAATTGCCGTCTCCAAATAAAAGAAAAAGCTATATTATCAGTTATTTTCATCAAGGTACAATGAACTACTAAATCACTGGTTTATTATAATTATATTGCAAGAAAGTGATAAAAATGAAATTGCAGAACCAATATCACTTATTGCCACAATACTCCATTTAACTAAAACATAAACTAAAATAAAATAACATAAAAAAATGTACTAACCTTTTCATCCATGATCACCTCCATTTCTCTTGTCTGCTTATCACAGCCTGAAAATCTCCCACAAAGACACAGAAAGAAAGAGAGAGAGAGAGAGAGGAGCGAAAATGTGAAGTGGAGATTTTCAATACAATATAGCGCAAATGAGAGATTCATACATAAACAGGTGTGAGGTGAGCGCGTTACATTCATTGACCATGCAAAGCAGATCCGGTATATGAGAGCCGAATGGCAGTGATGGATTTTGAAGAATGGCCACGTTTTGGTTTCAATTCTCCTTCTGACTCAGCATTTTATGTAAGAGATCTCCACCCAATTTCACATTGATGATCACATGAGCCCAAATCATTATATAGGCTACATTTGACACACGAGACTGAAATAAAATAAATTGAAATTAATTGAATTAGATTTGATTAAAAAATTATCATAAATTACAATATACACCTGTTTAAGACTAAAGAGGAAACAAATAGGCAAATAATAATTTACACAAGTCCACTGAAATCATATATTATATATATAGAAACTAAATATATCATAATAATGAATAATAATGGTGTGATATATATGATGAGGATTAATACGGGCTTATATATTTTGTGCAATAATGGTGAGGAGTAATATGAGCAATAATGGTATGTCATAGATATTATTTCCATATCACATCTATTTCACATTGATGATCACATTAGCCCAAATGATTATATATAGTATTACTTGTTTATGAGGAGTTAGTTGATTAGTTCACTTGTACCAAAAATTGCTTCTCATTTTATTAGTCATGACTCTAAAAGGAGATCCTTAGTTGGTTAATTATTTGAATATATGAGTTTACCTATCTTATTGGCCATTTGGGTAGGTTATCCAAATAGCTAAGTTAGCTAAACCTTTGGATATATACATGATTTAACCATTTACACTATTTTTTCTTATTTTGATAATATTTCATTTTGAGAAAAAAAAATCTGGAGTATATTGGATTGATGTAAAACTTTTATTCAAATTTACTTCTTGTTTTGGCTATGTTGCTTTCCTTTTTTATTTTCTTTTTTTATTCAAATTTACTTCTTAGTTTGGCTATGATGATTTTTTTTTTTTTAACTGATTTGGGTAGGTTACTCAAATCAGTAAATAAGCCATACCCGGGATATATACATGATTTGAACATTCGCACCATATTTTTTTTATCTTCATAATATGTCATTTTGAGAAAAAAATCTAGAGTACATTGGATTGATGTAAAACTTTTATTCAAATTTACTTCTTATTTTGGCTATGATTATTTTTTTCCTTTTTTATTCAAATTACTTCTTATTTTGGCTATCTTTTTTTTTTTTTTTTACTGTTATTCAAATTTTCTTCTTATTTTAACTATGATATATATATTTATGGTAGGGAGAGAAAGATCAAATTTAAAGGAAACTATTCGCACCTTGTGTTTTAAGATAAATGTGGAATTTAAACTCTTGATCTCTTAGGATTAAAGGAAATGTTTAACCATTCCTATTAAAGAGTAGTATGCCAACTATGATGTTTTTAATATTAGGTTAATTATGTATATATATATGATGATTAATTATAAGAGAATCCTTATTTGGTTAATTATTTGAAAAAGGATTCTTATTTGATTAATTACGTGCGTATATGGTGACTCATTAAAAGGAGATCTTTATTTGGTCTATGTTGTGTGTGTCTATGTGGTGATTCATTAAAATTAAGATCATCTTTATGTGATTAATTTTATGAATAATATTATAATTTTTCAAAATTTTATCTAACTTTTTTGTCCAAATTATATGTTAAAACATATTTATAGCAATTACATTAATTATAGAATGATGTTTGATGATTTAGTAGTTACAAATTAGTTAATCATATCATTTGAGTTACAAATTTGGACAAATTTATAGATACTATAGTGATTTTATGTGTGTGAATGTGTAGTGATTTAACCATCTATGATAAATAGTTTTGTTTTGGTAACATACTTGCCATAGGAAGAAAATTTAGAATATATCTTATATATCATGCATATTTCATTCAAATCACGTCATAAATTATGATTACTAATTGTATTTACATACATCCTGTTTGAATCCAATCACGTTTAACCATCTATGATAATTGTTTTTAAAAAAACATATATATTTGTCATAAAAAGAAAATCTAGAATACATTTATGTATTGTGTGTGTTTATACACATGCTACATGAATCCAGTCGCAGTTTTATGTGAGGGGCTTTATATAAGACTAATGTAAACTTAATTTGTTTTGTTGTTAAGTCGTGACCTTTAAAAGAAATTAAAAATTAAAAATGAACTAAATATAGAGAATAGTTTTAGGAAGGTTGGCTCTACTGCCACCCAAAAAACTTCTTCTCTCACTCATTTACTTTGTACACCCATTATCAAAATTAAAAATTAAATAGTTTATTTTGTACACCTTATGTAATCCCAAAATTTCCCTTTAGTTATTTATTTTCTATTCATCATGTATGAATAAACTTACCTTGGATTTGCTTCTATTATTGGCATAAGACAATCTTCGAAACTAATTGTAGGTTACTAATAAGAATTTAATCTTGACAATTGAGTGCGCAATAGTCTGTTTTATGATACAAACTTTACCAACTTTGGAATCGTTTTTGCAAAATTGAATAGTTGATCCCCTTTCATCTTATTAAAAAAAAAAAAAAAAAGTCTAAGGGTGGAAAAATATACTAAATGTGTTCATACTCAGGGGCGGACCTAGTATAGGGTCAGGAGGGGCATGTGCCCCCCCTGAAATTTTATGAAAATTTATTAGGTATGATAATCTAAAGATTAGATATTTATATGTATAACAAATTAATATATATATTTTAGAAGTAAATGTAATCGTTAAACCTTCAGTGGTCTGATGGCAGACGGCGTGTTAAGTCTTCTATTGTCAGCGTGATCACTGGTTCGATCCTCAATTGCACAAGTGTCGTTGCTGTTTCCTTTTTGTTGTTGGAAAAAAAATAATGAACAGTATATGTGAGTGATGTTTCTCATTTCCACGTGTACTGTTTCTCTTTCTCACTTAAATGTGTTGTTTCTTTCTTTTTTCTTTTCTTTTTTTTTTTCAAAGATAATGAACAACGCTTTTTTTTTTTTTTTAGAGATAATGGATGTGTGTAGGGGTGGGCGTTTTCGGGTTCGGGTTGGGTTGGGTTGAAAATCTTCCAACCCAATGTGGGTTGGGTTGAAAATTTTTCAACCCAACCCAACCCAATCAATTCTTCAACCCAACCCAACCCAACCCAATAATAATCGGGTTGGGTTGGGCTAAGTTGATCGGGTTGGCACCTTTTTAAAATATAAAATATTCTCATTAATCAACCCTTTCAAATACAAAACTAGAGGTGGGCGTTTTCGGGTTCGGGTTGGGTTGGGTTGGGTTGATTGAATTAGATTTAATTTACCATAAATGCACAAATGGTCTAGTTGATAACTTTCTTAGTCTTAGTAATTTGATTACAAATAAAATGAATACAAATAAAGATCCATTATTATAAATAAAAGAGTAAATTCAATATAAAGGTTGTCCTTCATTTTTATCTTGAACAAATGTTCTTCTAGAAAGGGAGAAAATCTTGGATTTAGAATTGGGGATAGGCATATTTGTCGGGTTCGGGTTGGGTTGGGTTGAAAATTTTTTACCCAACCCAACCCAACCCAATTTAATTTTCAACCCAACCCAACCCAACCCATCCAATTTTTTTTAAGATGTAACCCAACCCAACCCAATAAAAAATGGTCGGGTTGGGTTGGGTTAGTCGGGTTGGGTTGAAGATGCCCACCCCTAGATGTGTGGGTTTATTGGTGTTTGAATCTAAGTTGTAAAAATAAATGATATAAATACTTACCAATCGAACAAATCTTCGAACATTAAGTGTTTTGACTTCAAAAAATTTATAGCCTACCATAAACTATGAATATATATATTTTTTGTTATATTTATAAACAATTATCATTAGTTACATAAACTATTTTTTTTAATCACAAACTATATCATATTTACATAAACTATTAACTAATTTTTGTTTAATTTTTAAATCTTTTGGGTTTCTTTCACATCTCGTTCTTAACTTAATGAATGTTGTGAATTTATTTTCGTTCTTTAATATTAGTGCATAAACTCATCAGTGTTTTAATGTTATTTTATAGGATTTACTCGTTAAAATAAATAATAAAAGTTATCATGACCAAATTTTCAAAATAAAAATATATTTAACTAGGTGTGAATTGCATCTCCATTTATAATTTAAGTAGTCAGTACATTTTTTGTTCCTACTCATAATAAGAGTTTGAATGTACTTTTAATAATATATGTAGAGACTTTATCTCTTTTTATATGATAAATTTCATAAATAAAATAATTCATATGAACTATAATTGTTTGTATCTTAATTAATTTTTATTTTATTTTACTTAGTTATAATGTGCCCCTCCTAATATAAATATCTGGGTCCGCCACTGTTCATACTTATAACTTTAACCATAATATAACAAAAATAATTTAAAAAATAAAATATAGAATAATGATCATAGAGGAACCCAAGAGCTTTGGAAAATTAAATGGGAATCGTGTGTATTACTTGAGATGTGATAAAAACACTATAGTTCTATAGGTATTCATAAGAGTTCTTGTTTCTTTCTATATCTTTCTCAACCAAGAAAACAATTGGATCATTCTTTTGAGAATTATAAAAATTATAAACTTCCTTTACTTTAACCAGTGGAAATCTGTTCTTCTTCTTCTTCTTCTTCTTGTTTTCCTATGATGCATATAAGTTATGTGATCAAAGTTATAAATAAAAGAGTGTTTTATTATCTATAATAAGTAACTTTTTTCTAAAACTTACGTAACCTTGTCCTTAAAAGTAATTTACTCATTAATGTTTTGATAATGATGAATTTTATTAAAAAAAATGAGTGTGAAATGAAGGTTTTTTAGGTGGCAATAGAACCACCTTTTACGAAAGCACCATTGAAATAATCGAACAACTATTTTATTATTGTTTTAGGACAAACAGAAATTGTATTGGCTCATAAATACGAGGATATATTATTGGAAAGGTAATGAATTAATAGCCATAGAACAAAGCCTAGTAGAATTGGCACCAACGTGTAATGTAACAACTATCAAGAGATAAGGTCGGCTCGCTGTTATAACACTTATAACCTTACACTTTATTTGGTTGACATTACATTGCATAGTCCTATTAAAGAAATATTGCATTGCAATATTCTCTTAAAGTTCATCTGTCTAAATTATATATACCAATTTTAAGGCCAATAATCATTAAAGTTCGGGACCATTCAACTGTAAAATTAATAATCATTGCATTGCATTAATTCAATTATTATTATCAATAATTAAAACGCTTACCTTTTTTTATGCCCACAACATCGTAATATCATAATATTTCAAAAAATAAAATAAAATCGTATTATTAGAAGAAACTAACCAATAATACTTACTGAATGCTCGTGGTTGGTGTTGGGTATAGACATCAAAAGTCAAATTTATAGTTTGCATTTTGTTTTCTCTCATATTTTTCGAGAAGGTAATATATATAGTTGCAGATAATTATCTCAATTACGAATATCTTAATCATTACAGGTTTTTTTTCCTGAAGCTAAATCATTGCAGTTTTTATTTGGTGAGCGAATACATTCAAAAGTAATTGCTAAACATGGTTTCTTGAGGTATTCTTGCGTATGAGTTTTATTGATCTCTCCTATTTTATTATTAATAATTTTGTTTTAGGAAGTTCTTCAGTCTCCACCTCTTAAATTTAATTTGCTAAAAGAAATGATTATCATCAATTGTTGTGCCAATCAGCAACCTAATTGCCAATACTATTAGATGGTGTCTTTTTAAAAAAATTAATTTATTTATTTTTTATGGTGGATATATTAACAGCAATGACGAAAAATGACACACCATAATCCAAGCAAAAATTAGTGGGAGTGGTCGGAGCATAATGGGGCAGATATAAATTTGTTTAATGAATTCAGTGAACCTGCATGTTTTTTGAGGTATTCAAACTTTAGGCATGTCACATGCCAAGTCTAATACAAATCCACCCATAAAATGATTAAAAAGCCTATACACACCAACTTAATTATTAATTTCCATATCCAATGTATCAAGTATATTAACATCGATATCTTATCACATATCTACTACTTAATATATCACTGTCTTTTTTATCATTAATTAATTATTTATCTTATAAAAAGATAAACAATCGTAACAAATGAAGTTGTAATAAATAATAAATCAAATACATACAAAAATAAAATATTAAAAGGATACAAAATTTATATATAATTTAGCGTTCAATATATCCCTGTATTCATACAACGCATCACCACTCAATTTTTATTATCAAACGACTGTTTAATTACAATGATAGAACATAAACGCTCCCTCAATTTCAGTTCTCTCCTTAATGTTTTACACCTAAAACCTAAACTATAAGAGGCTATACTAAAACCCTTGGAGTACAATTGTCACTCCTTAGTAAATTGAGAAAAATTAAATGCTTAACTACCGTGGTGAGTTTGCACTTAATATCATTTTTTCATAAGTCATAATCTAATATGTCTCTTTAATTTTCAAATTAAGAAAAAAAATAAAATAATTGTATCATGTGAACTGTAAAATATACATTAAAAAAACAAAATAAGAGCTTGACTTCTGCGAATGGGTTTATATTTAACATTGATTGTTTAGACGTTATAATCTAATATGTTTTTTCAATTTTTAAGTTTACATGAAAATAAAAATAATAAGTATGTCACACAAAGGACATAATATACATAACACGGTCATTTAATGATACGGCTATTATAATAATAAAAAAATCACGTCGGACTCGAGAGTTCCAATAAAAAGGAAGGCATGGGATGATGGGAACTCAAATCGATTGCATATTCTTTATTAATTAATTAATATATATATTTTGTAATTGATGTTGCATGATCCCTGAAGACCCCACCACCAAGTTGTTATTATCTTATAATTTGAAATTATATAATTATGCACGTGAAAAATATGGAAATGGTCTACTGCTGGAGTGATTTTCCTTTTTTATATTAAAGTTGATATCAAGCGAGTACGGTTCAACTAAGTCCTATCTATCCAAAGCTTTTGCGTGTGGTCTCCCCATACTCGGTATTTACTAGCCACTAGGGTGTTGATACCTTTTCCTTTTAGTTTTGTCGTTTCTCTTTATTCTTCTTTAAATTATTTTATCACTTCTTTTTTATTATATATAAAATAATTTATGTAATAAAAAACATTTTTATTGTAAATAAAATCAATTCTTATATATAATCAGATGGAAGAATCTATATATTTTGATGATGTTATGATATATCTATGTAATCATATATTTCATTTTATATATATATATATATATATCTGAAGTAAAGAAGATGGAATGAATCCACATTGAAAACATAAAAATTACTAGAAGAATCTATGTATGAATGGATGCTACCATCAAGTAGGCTAGTCTTTTGGATTGAAAAGTTATCTATTAATGTATGGACCATTTCTCAAAAGCACATAAAAAGTCACTATTATTATATGTGGTTAAATTTTTATACTTGTGAACTTTTAAATTCTTATATTCTTCTTATGTGTAGTTGTTACCTTTTATTTTTTATTTTTCAAAGAAAAAGATCTAATATATTAATTCATATATGACTCAAGGATCTAATTAGATCATCAGTTTTGGGGTTGATAGCTAGCTAGTTTTGCATGCATGCTAGATAATCAAATTAAAACAAATTTAATTGTGGAATAATTGATAATCTCTCCAAAACCAAATTCATATATAATTTCTTTCTTTTTTATTGAGATTTGCTGAAATCTAAATTTTATATTACTTATTATATCATTCTTTTGAAAATCGTTTAATTACATTTATACTTTAAAATTTAATATCAAAATGAAAGAAAAAAAATGTTCACTTAAAAGTAAAACTTATTTACTGTGAAAATTAATATAATTTATAAGTAATTGATGCTAAATTTTTTATACTTTTTGTCTAAATTACAATATTATATGTAAGTTATCACCATCATATATAATTACCACATTATCTTATAATTTATAAAAAATTAATAACTAATATAATATATTATTTAAATAAGGATTTTGAGTAAAAGATTTTGGAAAACCTAACCTTACTAATATTTTTTTCCAATATTTAACAACCCAAAAGAAACACGAAATAAAATATACGAATATTTACGCAAGAGAGTATGACTTGGAAGAATATATACCTCTCTAGAAAGCTTTTATATGTTAAAGAGTTTGCAGGGGGTGGGCACAGAGGAGTCCCTCATATAGGGACATTATTTGACAGCCCGTGTCCAGCGTGCTGCTGTGCCTGTCTATACTGCGATTACAGTCAACTTGTGTCGATCTAGTTGTTGTGTAGTCGTCGACAACCTCACAAAATCAATAATGAAAATGGGCACGTTCTTCACAGCTTTATATCCCCACATATATATCTATATATATGTATGTATATACATAGAGAGAGAGAGAGAGTAAAATAATACGTCAAGCTTCCATAAGAAACAACAAATATTTCCACTGGCGCCATATCCAATCTTCAATTTCTGATGACAAACTAATCACTGGTCTGTTTTAGCCAATAATTGGGCCTGGTTTTGTCAAGAATTCTTAAGATGACATTAACAATTGGGCCTCCTACTAATGTTGACTTTGAGCATTCAAGGCCTAAACAAAATGATAATCACCATATAAGCAAAGGAGCTGCTTGTTTGTGAAAGCACTTTTGGAGATAGCTTTCTCTTGGAGTAGAGTAATGATATTTACTCCTCTAAAAAATTGTATGTGCATCACAACATGTTGCAATTTTAAAAATTCAATATTATCCTTAAAGAAAATTATTAAAAAGGATAAATAATTTGTAACTATATTTACAAATATTAATAAATTCCTCATGTATATGATAAAACCTTTTTATTTTCTCAAACGCTTAATTTATTTATTAAATGTTAATTTCAAATGTCATACAATTTTTAAGGAAACAAATTAAATACTGAATATTAATTATTAAGAATTATATTGAAATACCAATTTAAAATATGAAGTAATTTTTGAGGTAACAAATTAATTGTGGAATATTGAGAAAGAATCAAAATCATAATGAAATTATTATATTTAATTAAAAAGGAAAATATGAAAATGAAAAACGTGTTTGAAAGAAAAATGCAAGAACATATATCAAAAAGTTTATTTCGTTCTAAATACTCCATATGGAATACCGATTAATTCAATTTTTTCTTTCATAATACAATACATCTATTGAATGGAAATAAAAAATGACACCTTAATCAAATAACAAAAAACTTATTTGAATGCTATTATATAACTCCAAAAATTAAAAATCAATAAAAAATTAAACCGAGATAAAACTCTTTATATCTTTTTAAATTTTAAGTTCTTTAAATAATTTTTTTTTCCAAATATCAATTTTTTTAAAAGAATACAAATTAATTGTAAATTGTGAAGAATAACTTAAAATATTTTTAAAAAATTGATTACAAAATGATAAGTTTTAAATTAATTATTATTAGAACAAAATCATAATTTATTTGCCTTGTATGTTGGGGAAAATTTTTTAAAATTTTAGTAAATTAATTAGATAACAAAATAAGTATTGTATGTTGTACTTGTAAAAATATAGTACAAAAGCAATGAAAGAAGGACAATATTGATATTAATTAGAGTTTATTTATAAATTAAAGACTTTTCATAATTTTAATAAGATATACTTATAAAAGGGGTGTGCACATAATTTATAAGGGATGGAAATATCGCACTCCTTGCAGTACTACACAAAACAAAGGTTGAGGTGGGTCAAGTGGTCAAGGATTGCCCAAATCTGTCATCACGTCTGCCTTAGCTCGTTTACCAAAACCAGATTGGATCAAGCCCTATATCACTAAACCCAACTGGACCAAGTTCAATTTCATTATCAAGCCCAGAAGTTGTATGCTTCATTGTATTAAGGCTTCTAATTTTGTTATTAGGTTCGTGAAGAGTTCACGTCAATATTATTATGTCTGTTACGATTTGTTTACATTAAACACTACATCCATGAGCATGACCCGAATATTACCTCTTGTAAATAAGAAGAATCATAGAGTTTTTAGTATTAGATCTTTTAGAAGTACAATTTTTATAAGAATAGAATTTTTGAAAAAAATTTGTTGATTATCTCGTTATAAATTAAAAAGGCTTATTTAATCATGTAAATCAATTTAACTGTTTAATTTTAAAAGAGCTTTTATACATTTTATTTTTAAAAGAAGAGCTTTAATATAATTTTTATTTTTTAAAAAAGGGCTACATAGTTAATAGATTAGAAAATACATATAAGAATTATGATTGAATATGTTTATTAAGTTTTTTATTTGGAAAGAACGTAATGTAACTAATAAAAAATTATGTTGATATTTTAATATTAAAAAAAGAGCAAATTGCAGTGAATTGCCCTAACCTTTGACGAAATTGCACCCAAATCATAGTTTGTCATAATTACATAAATCTATTCTTGACGAAATGGTCAATTGTTAGAATTTACAGTTGACTAATAAAATGATTTGAAATACCTACTTTACCCTTAACATCTTATTTAAAAATAATTAATATAAATTTTGTTTTTGTAGCAACAATAATTCTTTTAATTAAAGAATTAAAAAAAAAATAATAGAGAGATCCGGTCAATAGATCCCTATCTATATTAAGATCTCCATATAACTTTGGGTTTCCATTAATGGTGATTTAATAGAGACTCAAATATCTCCATTAATGGGTGTTTAATGGAGACCTGAAGGTCTGCATGGATATTTTCTCTTTATGAATTCTGAATTAACTGTTTTTTTGGTTTTGTGATTTTGTAATGGAATGGAGGAAGAAAATGATGAAATGATTACTGGACTTATTGATTGTGTATGGACTTTGAGAAGAAGGAGATAACGAGATGATCTTGAAAAAAAATAAGAAAATGATAAGACGAGCTTGAAAAAAGGAAGATGATGAGGTGAACTTGAAAAAAAAAAATAGATGATGCAGACAACAACTCACTTTTGATTTCGTTTTTAATTTTTTAATTTTTTTTATATGTTTTTGGAGTTCATATTACTTGTTTGCCTTTCTGTTAGTCTCTGATGAGTAATTTTCTTTATGCACTAATTACAATAGATCGCGTGTAAATATATACGGTTATAATGTAATATAGTGACAAATCAAAGTCGTTCCCATAGAAACAAGTGCTAATTTTGTGTATCAATTACCAAATTGCCTTGAAAATAATTTTCCTTCTGAAATGAAAAAATAAGGCTCAAAAGTCCTCACAAGCGTAATCTCCACTAATAGACCACATTTATGCATACACAACATCTCTACATTCTCCTAAGTTCAAAGCCTTCAAAAACATCTAACTATGCTTTAGACTTTCATGGCTCATTCTTAGTCAAAATAGCCAATCACAAAATGCAATAACTCTTCTCTTGATAGCACAAAGATGATTTAAAACAAGAGTGTTTCCACCCCCAAACTTAGTTTAAACCTTGTCCCTAATGTTTGAAAAACTAAATTTAGGAGGACAAAAATAAATAAAAACCACACTTAATTACAAAAGAAAAGAAAACAAATAAGCAATCACAAAACAGCAAAACAGTAGACAAACAGAAAATAATAGGTAAAAAATAAAACAAAAACATAAAAATTAAAAGAAGAGTCAACAATGCGAAAAATTAAAAAAGAAAAAAAAATTACTTAATCCTGAAGAAAGAAACAAATGGCCAACAAACTTAGAGAAAGTCTGTAGTAAATCCTAAAACAAGAATAATCAAACTAAGACACTGACTTAATAAACGAACACTAAGTTGGAAAAAGATGGAAAATCCTATGAAGTAGAATGGCAATTGACCCTTAATTGCCTTTTAACCATGGCTTTACTGCATCATAGACCAAGTTGCTCTTAGATGTCTTTGATGGGATCATGCATGCGATACTAGCTGTGATCCATATTGTGGACTTGCTTCTTCTACTTCTTTTGGTCCTTCTCTCATAGAGACTTCCTCTGAGGGATCAGTTTCTATATCAGACTCAGGAACCGTTAAAAATTATTGTTTCGCTTTCTTGCTGGTAGTGCCATAGGGTTCTTTTCCTCTTCTTGTGAAAACCATGATTAAAAGTGCAATCGAGTTTGCCACAAAATTTACGAGTGACCACCCCACTTTTGCAATAGCTCTCTCAAAAATTTGTGAGATGCTATGCCTAGAATAGTACGTGTACTCCTTATTAATGGACTCTAAATTTTCAAATGCATGTAAAAAAGAAAAATAGGAAATACGTACCAAAAAAGTGAGGCCGTGCAAATTAAGCATATAGGCCCATTGGGCAGACGTGCTTTCCTAAACAAATGAGGAGAAATATATATTTTTTCCACAATTAACTCTGCGCTCTAATATCTGCTAGTAGTGAAGTGGGGCATTCGAGATTCTAGAATATTGTATTTCCAAAAAGAGAAAAAAAAATTTGCACAACTCAAATGTTGTGGCCTCCTTTTGTCTTTGCCTTAATTTGTCTTTTTCCAAAATTGATTAAAGTACTTTCATCTCACAACATAACCATCATACAGACATGGTATATACATCCTGCACAATGAAACATTTGTGAGAACAATAGGAAAAAAAATAGTAATTAAAAAATAAGAAAACAAATTGAAAACTATCCAAATCAAGGGTTAATTCGTTGCTACTTCTGGAGTGCTTTAATGGTGTCCAACCGCTTGTTAAGTTTGTTCAAGTGTTTAAAATAAGTGTTTAAACATACACTGCTAGGCTACCAGAATACTTTGATGAATAGTGATAACATTCCGTTGAGAATTGAGAATATGCTCCTGAACGGTAGATATATTCTGTAGAGCTGTGCATAACTCCACTGCCCAAGGTGGAATGGTATCCTATGCGGGCGGTTGTATGAACTGTGATCCCCTATCAACCAGATTGACTAGCTCTAATGCTCGCTATGCTAATCTTTCTTAAATCCGCTGGGTTGTTCTTGCCTTCTTTAGTTCTTTCTTGGTGGGTAATTTTTTTGCCTCCTGTGTTTTTACAAACTGAGTTGTAGGTGGAAATAGTCATTGAGTTTCTAGGTGAACGAACTTGTATCTTGTGAAAGAAAACATCCAAACCATCGTCGTCACACAAATGTGGGATAATGCCCGCAAACAAAAGAACGTGATTTAACTTGCTCTCAATAGCCACTTCATTGATTGCAAACAGAACACATTTTCCAAAGTCCATTTTCAACCCCTAAACAGTAGACTATTTGTACATCCCGGTGAGACAAGGTAGTGTAATGTGTGGTAAGGTAGACCGAGTATGATGAAAATAGGTTAAAGAAAGCTGCTTGCAATGTCAATTGTGAACGGTTGAGAGGGGCATTATTAGGATCCCAAAATCGACAATGATCCCTGCAAAATGTGTTGGCAAGATCCACTGGAGGTCCCCTTACCACTTCATGATTAGGGAGATCATTGTCATAGCTGAACCCCAGCAATCTAAAGTATTCATTGATTCTTTCGGTTGATCATTTTCGTTCCATGAATGACTACTTTCCCTGTGTGATTGAACTTATTAGGGTTTAATGCTATATAAAAGTCTATAACAAAACTTGGATCATATGAGAGATGATCTTCAACCACTTGTTTCCAATCTAATTGATCTATAACTCCTGGCACAAAGGTGTTGTCTAAAGCTTCTAAGTCAATACGGTGTTTTACTACTACATTTTGGTTCCCCATAATTCGTAACAGAGCCATCTCGGCAACCACATGTTTCTTCCGCTTCTGTTGTTGTGTGGCGGTCTTACCCTTACCCCTTGAACTAGATGCAACAATGTGACCTCTTTGTGTACGAACCATGCCTGTCACAAAAATCACGAAACACCTATCATAATCCTCAAAACAGAACCAAATTAATTTAAGAGACCTTTTACCGAACACTTACTGTGCGTTGATTTTGTCTTATGATTTTCATAACTATCACCAAATTGGCACTCTTTCATATCACATTATTATTCACAAAACATCCACAACCCACTTTTACCAACAAAAATGCACATGCATAACCACTGTTGGCTTCCAACTTACCAAGAAAACCCATGAAAAATACCGACTCCTAAGAATGAATTACATCAAAGTGAATCTTAAACTACATCAATTTTATGAAAGTTAGATCATACCTGCAATGTTGATGCATCAAAAGGAAAGAAATGGTGGGATTGAAAGAAGAATCAATGACGAAAAATGGGTGAACGGACGTCGACAATAGGTAGTGCGAAACACTTGGTGTGGAAAAGAATGAAGATTGATAAGACAAAATAAAATAAAACAAAATTTGGAAAAGAAAGTTTGTTGGGCTTTTGTCCCTTTGAAAGCATGAAATGCACCGTATCATTCGTGAAATGGCGCATGTGAAGCGCACCATATCACACCAAACTTGCGCTCGCCTCTCCCCTTCCTCCTTTTTTTGTTGAATTGTTCCAATAAAAATCACTAACCACTAGTCTACGCTCCGACTTTCACCTAATAGACCCAAAAAATAAAAGGCAAAAATTATAACAGTGAACTTAAAATACTAAATAATAAAATTAAAATAAAGGGTTAAAACACTTGGGTTGCCTCCCAAGAAGTGTTGGATTTAAAGTCATCAGCTAGACTTCTATTTATCTTTAATTGTTCAGATATGCTAAAGCGATGATGGTTTTCTGTCGTTCCATTTCGCCATCAAAATAGTGCTTTAGACGCTGACCATTAACTTTGAAAATTCTACCTGAGCTCTCTTTTGCTCCATATGGATATACTGTTTTTACAATAAAAGAGTCTGACCATCTGGATTTGAGTTTTTCTAGAAACAATCTTAGTCGAGAGTTGAATAATTGTATTTGTTGTCCTGGTACGAAATGCTTAGCCAAGATTTTCATGTAGTGCCATTTCTTTGTGTTTTCCTTGTAAATGTGAGCATTCTCATATGAATCCAATCATATTTTCTTCAGCTCGTCCAATTGAAAAAGACGCTTATTATTGACTTTCTTCAAATCAAAATTCAGAGTCTTAATTGCCTAAAATGCCTAATGCTCTAACTCTACTAATAGATGACATGTTTTTCCATACGCTAATTGGTGCGGGGACATTCTATTTGGTGTTTTATAGGCAGTTTGATAAGCCCAAAGTGCATCATCAAGCTTAATACTCCAATCCTTCTTTGATCTGCTCACTGTCTCCTTTAGAATACCCTTAAGTTCCTTGTTTGAGATTTCCAATTGTCCATTAGCTTGAGGGTGATATAGGGTTGTTATCTTGTAAGTGATCTTATATTGCTTGAGTAGACTTTCAAATTGACGATTACAAAAATGTGAACCATAATTGTTGATAATGGCTTGAGAAGTTCGAAATTTGGTGAAGACATTCTTCTTCAGAAACTTAGTCACAACCTTGGTGTCATTCGAAATTATATCTACAACTTTTACCCATTTTGACACGTAATCTACTGCCATCAAAATATACTGGTTTTGAAAGGATGACGGAAAAGGTCCTATAAAGTCTATATCCTATACATCAAACAACTCAACTTCTAAAATATTTTACAGCGGCATCATGTGTCTTTTGAAATGTTTTATGTTTGCTGGTACTGATCACATGTCTGCACGAATCTTTATGCATCTTTAAATATCATCGACCAATAGAACCCTACTTGTAGAATTTAATGACAGTTCGCTCTTCACCAAAATGTCCCTTATAATCGGATGAGTGACAATGTCGTAAAATATTTTCATTATCTTCGTACGGCATAGATCGCCTTAACACCTGATTGACATATTGCTTGAACAAATATGGGTCATTCCATACATATCTTTTCATATCATGAAGAAAATTTTTCTTTTGTTGAAATGATAAGTTAGGGAGAAGTACATTGCCCATTATAAAATTAACAAAATATGTATACCAAGGTGCGTCCTCAATACTACGTGAGAAAAGTTGCTCATCGAGAAATGTTTCGTTGATATTTGTCTTATCATCTATATTATTTCCTTCTAATCTGGATAATTGATTTGCAACTTGATTTTCTATCCTCTTTTTATCTCTTATCTCCAGGTCAAACTCTTGTAGTGGGAGTACCGATCTGATTAAATGTGGCTTAGTATCTTTCTCGATCACAAGGTACTTAATGATAAAGTGGTTAGTATAGACTACCATTTTAGACCAATCAAATATGGTCTAAACTTATCAAATGCAAAAACTACATCCAGTAATTCTTTTTTTTGTTGTGGTATAATTTATTTGAGCATCATTTAACGTCTTACTGGCATAGTAAACAGTATGAAAAATCTTTTCCCTTCTCTGACCAATAATAGCCCCCATTGTAAAATCCCTGAGGTTACACATTAACTCAAACAGTGTGTTCCAATCTGGGGTTGCAATAATTGGAGCTGTTACCAATTTCTTCTTCAAAATTTCAAATACTTGCAAATAATCTTCATCAAACTTAAAAGATATATCCTTCTTTAATTGACTGCATAATGAATTTGATATCTTGAAAAAATCTTTGATGAATCTTTTGTAAAATCTTGTGTGCCCAAGGAAACTTCGAACTCCTTTGACTGATGAGGGTGGTGGGAGTTTCTTAATTACTTCTATCTTTACTCTGTCCACTTCAATACCACTTGTTGAGATCTTATGACCTAAAATGATACCCTTCTGAACCATAAAATGACATTTTTCCCAATTCAACACTAGGTTAGTCTCCGTGCACCTTTTCAACACCTTAGTAAGATTTTGTAAGCACAAGTCAAACGAGTCCCCAAACACCAAAAAATTATCTATGAAAACTTCCAAGAATTGCTCCACCATCTTAGAAAAAATCGCTATCATACATTATTGAAAAGTTGTAGGAGCATTACATAATCCAAATGACATTCTTCTGTAAGCAAATGTACCATAAAAATATGTAAAAGTTGTATTTTCTTGATCCTCTGAAGTTATGACAATTTGATTATACCCAGAATATCCATCCAAAAAGTAATAATATTCATGTCTAACTAGCCTATCAAGCATCTGATCAATAAAAGGTAGAGGAAAACGATATTTCCTTATTGCTTGATTCAGCTTTCTGTAATCTATACAAACCCATCAACCATTGACCACCCTCATTGAAATAAGTTCATTCTTCTCGTTTGTCACCATTGTTATTCCTTTTTTCTTAGGTATACATTGAACTGGACTGAGCCAAGAATTGTTAGAGATCGGATAAATGATATCTGCATCTAACAGTTTAATTATCTCATTTTTTTACCTCGTCCTTCATAGTTGGATTCAGTAGACATTGAGGTCGAATGATTGGCTTGTTGTTATCCATTATCAGGATCTTGTGCATGTAGAAAGATGGGCTAATACCCTTTATATCAGCGATTGTCCATCCCGACGCTAACTTATTTTCTCTCAAAACCCTTTGCAATTTCTTTTCTTAAACATCATTCAACACTGCAAAGATGATCACTAGCAAAGTGGAAGCCTCCTTGAGATAAGCATATCGTAAATGTTTAGGAAGAGGTTTAAGCTCTAGAGTTAGTGGCTCCTCTATTAATGGCTTGAGTATTGATGATGCCAAAAAGGGCTAAGCATTATGCATATTCGACACTTCATACTTTGGAGCTGCTTCAAGTATTTCCACATAGTCTTGGATTTCTTCACAATTTCCCTTACTTGAATACACCAATGCAATTTCCAGAGTATCTATTGGAGTTTCTTTATTGCGTACCTCCTGAATACAATCATGCAACACTTCCGCTCTATGGCATTCGTCAGTGTCAATAGAAAATTTCAAAGCTTTGAAAATATTAAATGTGACCCCTTCATCTTCTACCTTTATTATCAATTAGCCCTACTGAACATTAATCACAGTCCTGCTAGTGGCTAAAAAGGGTCTTCTCAAGATGGTAAGAATCTCTTGGTCTTCTTCCATGTTAAGGATGATAAAATTCACTAGGAATATAAACTTCTCAACTTTTATCAGAACATCCTTAATTATACCTTTAGGTCTCGTTAAAGACCGATCCGCAAGTTGAAGAGTAATTGATGTTGGTTTCACTTCTCGCAAATCTAATCTTTCGTAAATGGACAAGGGTATCAAATTGATAGTCGCCCTCAGGTCGCATAAAGCTTTTCCTTCAAAGTTCTCTCTAATTTTGCATGAAATAGTGAAACTGGCTGCATCTTTAATTTTGGAGGTAATTTTTGCTGTAAGATTTCACTACATTCTTCCGTGAGTGCTACAGTCTCAAACTCCTCTAACTTTCTTTTCTTCGATAGGATTTCCTTCATGAACTTCAAATAACTAGACATCTATTCTAGTGTTTCTACAACAGGTATGTTGATATGCAACTTTTTGAATACCTCCAGGAACTTCAAGAACTGCTTATCTAGTTTTTGCTTTTGAAACATCTGTGGAAATGGCAAAGGTGGTATTTAAGATGCTCTTTTTTCTCCTTTTGGCTTTGTTGGTTCTTCCTTCTCATCCTTTTACTTTTTCTTTGACTTTTTCTTATCTATAACTACTTCCTTATCCTTCAATGGTTTAGGCACAACAATAGACTTTCCCATATTCTAATTCAGATTCTTACAATTCCTTAAAGTGATAGCCTTGCATTGGTCTTTACCTTCCCTCTTAAGGTTTTGCTTCGTATTGCTAGGTAAGTTTCCATACGGTCTATTATTGATAGAGTAAGCAATTTGCCCTATTTGCACTTCCAAGTTTCAAATTGATGCACTCTGGTTTTATAATTGGGTTTGGAATTGATTTTGCTGATTCTGCAAATTTTACAATTGATTCTACTGAGTTTGTAACATATTCTGTTGATTTTGCATAAGAGAGTTTTCATCATATTGATGTTTCTTCTATTGAAGGCTTCTGAAAACCAGGTGAAAATGCAGACTTCAATTGTGATGCCTAATCTTGATTTTGTTTTCACGAGAAATTAAGGTGATTTCTCTACCGAGGATTGTAAACATTTAAATATTAATCATTATGTTGTCTATTATAGTTGGCTACGAACTGTACCGACTCTTGATTACCAGAACAATTGTCCATTACATGATTGCCTCCATATTCTTCACAGCTTACTAATATGCTTTAGATTGCGTTAATGCCATTTGCACCCATACCGCGAGCATCAAATCTAGTCAAGACAGAAACTTGAGCTATTTATGCTGTAATAGCATCTAGCTCGTGAACACCTACCACTGCTTTTTTGGATTTCATTCTCTTAGAAGGCCATTGATAAATATTAAAGGACATCTCTTCGATCAGCTCGAATGCATCCTCCACATATTTTTTTTAATAGTGCGCCATATGTTGCAACATCTACATTGGATCTTCCAACCTCTGACAATCCTTGATAAAAAGTTTGTATTTGCATTTATTCTGAAACTCCATGATGAGGACACTTCCTAAGCAATTCCTTAAACCTCTTGCAAGCCTCGTATAATGATTTCCCTTCCATCTGCATGAATGCAACAATATCATTCCTCATTTGTGCTGTTTTCATTGGAGAAAAATACTTGACTAGGAACTTCTGCACCAATTCATTCCATGTCGTGATAGAGGATTGAGGCAGTGAATTCAGCCAGCTCTTTGCCCTATCTTTTAATGTGAAAGGAAACAATCTCAACTGAATGACATCATTCATCACTCCATTGTACTTGAAGGTGTCGCAAATCTCTAAGAAATTTACGATGTGCTCATTTGGATCTTCATTAAGTAAATCACAAAATTGCATTGTAGATTGAACCATTTGAATGGTCGCTAGTTTGATCTCTAAGTTGTTTGGAACCCTCACAGGCCGCCTAATTATCTCCCATGTTTAATTTTTTTTTTACCAAACGCTTAACTTTCCTTATTCTTTGTATTATTCTCTTGAGTTTGCTATTGAATGGTAATAGCTCGACACTTTTAGACCTTCGCATAAAACGTCTTTCAACACTTGAAAAAGGCAAAATAAAATTATCTGAAGTAAGATTGTTTCAACTAGTATTGATATTGATACTATAAAATGGTATGTTGTCCCTAGCAACAATGCCAAAAACTTGATGGGTAATTTTCTTTATGCATTAATTACAATAGGTCGTGCAAGTATACACGGTCACAATGTAATATAATGGCAAATCAATGTCGTTTCCATATGGACACTTACTAATTTTACGTATTAATTATCAAATTTCCTTGAAAACAAATTTATCCAGACTTCGAATTTAAAAATAATATTTTAATTCACTTAAAAGAAAAACAATAAATTGAAAATGCAACTTAACTAAACAAATAATTGAAGATTAACTTCTAAAGATAGAAGCTCACTGTAGAGGAAAATATCTAAGAGAAATAACTTCACCAAACAATTCCAACATCTTATTCTCATTAAAAATAAAATACAATAAAATATATAATTCTATTGTGTATTTAACTAGATAATTCTTAATTCTTCACTAGTCTCTTTCGAATGGTTAAGCGAAAATATTCAAAGTATTTAAATTGCTATATTCCTGTGCTAATTAATTAGTATGAATTCTTTAAAAACCAATTATCCACAACGATTACATAAACCTTATAGGTATATTCCTATCCTTTAAGATTCATGTTATTCTATTGATGTCTAAACTATAACTGCCTTTTCCAAATGCAGAATAGTTAACTATATATTTCAGCAATAGACTAAAACACTAATAATAAACATAAAATCATTAATCACGAATAAATCATCGAATAAAAATTGAAATAGTTGGTTACATTGTATTCTTAGATAGAGTGATTTAGTTTTCCTTGAAATAGATTAACACAATGAGAAAAATTGAAATCCAATGCAATAACATTATATTAAATGAGAAAAAGAATAAAAAGAGAAGTCACTGTGTAATTCTGAAATATTTGGCTTTTAACTTATACACAAACAGGCAAATTGAACTGAAGGGACCCGATCCGGATTTTTCCTATTGGAACCCAAGCGGAACGCTCCTGGCACCTTAATGGAACTCCTTACAGTCTTCATACCAGCGACTGACTTAAAAGGATTCTATGGAGTGAACCTATGATAAGTTTCCATTTCACAATCATCTAAAAATCAGGGTAGAAAAATTTTGGCAGCACAACAGCTGTTTTTCGACCTTTCCGACCCTTTCAAAACACCTGTAAATCAATATATAAACATTTCTAAAATCATACATTCATTTCTCCACTTCCAATATGGACCTCAAGTCCACTTCACATTCAAACTCAATCATAAAACAAAATAATTAAATCAGAAACTATGTCAAGTTTCAAAATATCTCATCGTATAAAAATTTCAAATATTTACATAAGATCAAAGAAAAATATTCACTTTATGCATATTTATGAAACATAAAAAATATAAATATTGATTTCACCGCTACGTCGTCAGAAATGTTCATCTATCTTTATGTCGTAAATTCACTCGCTTTGGGCATCCATATCTGCACCTAGGGAGGTTTTTCATAATAAAAATAGGAAAAGAGTGAGCTAACGAAGCTCAATGAGTGTTATATGTTTCTGTATAAACTTTATTTCCTAAAATATTCTCCCAAAAATATTTAAAGGAAATCTCTATTTCTTAAATATTTTCATCTTTGAAACTTAACACTTTATATATTTAATAAGCAATTCTAAAAGCTAGTAATAGTGTATAAACCATGATAAAATCTTGCACTTGAAATAAAATCATAGAATGCTAAAACATTTCATAAACTTTCGAGAAACAACTAAAACATTCATTTTTCTATATCTCATATCTGATAATATACTTTTCTTTCTAAAACGTACCAATGGAAACCTGAGAAGCCACAATCACATGTCGACTAGACTAACACCGCTTAATGTGAGGTCACGTGGCCAAATTGCTAGCAGCGTTCACCGTGACAAACTACAAAGACATCTCAACTACCACTTAGCGAAATTTTATCATCACATACGTAGAGCAAGATAATATCTCACAAATGCAGAAGGCGACATTACTGACTTAACCCTCACACACAAATGTTAGTAATACGCCCTCCCAACACTAGCCATACACATATAGGGTATTCCGACCGGGTCTGAATCTATAAATAGTCTATAAGATTGGGTAAACTATTAGTTGTTTAAAACTTCTTGTATACATTTTCAAATTCGAATTTTTCATTCTATAAGCATGAAAATACTAAAACATATTTAATTAAATCTCACTAAAACATAAAAGCTCAATATTTCTACAATTTCATGCTTAGAATATTTTCTTTTAAACTAATACATAAAAGCATTTCATAAATCGACATGCTTAATAAAAATTCATTTAGAATTAATAATGTTTTAAAAATAATAAGCTAATAATGCATTTGACATTTGTAAAATAAATTTACACTCACAGTTTTTTAGCTCACGGAATGTTCGCGATTTACTAGCTCGCAATAACTTACGACTTCGGGTAGCTTCGTCTCCACGTTACCTACATATTTTAACATTCTATTTTTAGACAACATCGTAACTAAACTTATTTGCATATTTTCCATCGTAATCACATTTAAACATATGATTAGGGATGTTATTGCAAGTTCAATTCATAAAGCATCACACTTTTGTAATTACATAAAGTTTTGTCGCAAAGTATTCATTTACATTACAATGCATTCCTTTTAATCCCCATACTATTTTCATCATCCAAAACAACCTATAACATCATCCAAAACATTCAAAACAATTTTCCATCACCGTAACCACAATATGGCCAAACATAGCATTTTAACACTCAATATTTTTGCTTCTTATTTTGTTGATGATCGGAATCAGTTAGCACCTGATTGGGGTCAAAACTTCGCTAACAGAACGATTTGTATGGGGCCGGCGGTGAAGACCATGCCGAGCAAGGGGTGAAGACCACACCGGACAACCCCTTTTGGCCTTTGAGGGTCGCGTCCGAAGTTGAACCCTCAACCTTATAGGTGTTTTTGGTGCACAACTTCTACTAGCTTGGTGGTAGAAGTTGTGCACCAAAAACACCTATAAGGTTGAGGGTTCAACTCCGGACGTGACCCTCAGGTAGGGGTGGCAATTCGGGTTGACGGGTCGGGTTGGACACGACTCGATAATTTTTGACACGACCCGATAAGGAAACAGATTGAACCCCCTCAACCCAAACACAACACGATTATTAATGGGTCGACACAAAAACGACCCAGTTAACCCGTTTCTTTACGGGTCGTTGAACTACCCGTTTAATCGACATGTTAGTGACCCGTTTAGTGACTCGTTTAACCGACACAAATAATAATCCGTTTAATCGACCCGTTTATGACCCATTTAATGATAGTTAATACATTTAAATTTTAATATAGATCTAATAAAAAATAAAAATAAAATAAAGATACATAAGACCTAAAAAATACAATCAAAACCATAAAAATACAAATGTTTACAAAGATGATTACAAAAATATCTTTGCAAATATAGTCATTCATATTAAAAAAAATAATAATAACATAAAAAATATATTCGCAAATGTAGTCCTTTATAATAGAAAAACAACTTCAAGCGTTGATTGCATCCGTCAAACTAAGCTTACCAAAAGATAATAATTAAAAGTTTAACTAATTAGGAAATTATACATTTATACATGAAAAAAATATTTTATCAAAACCAATAAAATTTTACCACTACATGGCAATTTGTGATGAGATGAAGTGTAGAGATGAAGTTTGGAGACTTGTGTTTAGGTTAGGGTTTGAACTTTGAAGGGTATATATACCTACCACTAAAATTATATGACTACCCCTCTAAAATAAAATTATTTTTTTACTCTTATTTAACGAGTCAACCCGTAACCCGTTAAATGGAACAAGAACCCGACACGATAATTAAACGGGTTAGATGGGTTGACCCGTTTATTTACCCAACCCGTTAATGCTCAACCTTAACCCGTAATAATCGTGTCGGTTTCGTGTCGACCCGTCGTGTCGGGTTCCAAATTGCCAGCCCTACCCTCAAGGGTCAAAAGGGGTTACCCGGCGTGGTCTTCACCGCTAACTCGGCATGGTCTTCACCGTCGGCCCCGTACAAATCGTTCTGTTGGCGAGGTTCCGACCCCCAATCGGGTGTTGACCGATTCCGATCGTCAACATATTTCAATACCAAATTTCAACATTTTAACATGTCGAAATGCATGAAAATCATTCAAATAAATCAAACTCAAAATAACCTTAAACCCCTTGCTTTGGTAGAACCTCTTACAAGCACAAAATATCCATTTTCTTCATATCAAATCCAATATTTCAACACATTATTAGCGTGAAAATCATTCAAAATAATTCAAACTCAAATTTGATCTATATCATCCCATTTTGGTGGAATGCATACCAACACATTTCCAACTTTCTATCAAGATTTTACACATCAATATCACATTAAAACTCATGAAAATACACTTAAACTACATTTGAATCATTCACACACCATTTGACTGTGACTTCTCATGCATTAAACACAAAATTTTTCTTCAAATTTCATACCAAAGCTACATGCAAGTCCATTCTCCTCCTCTTAAGGTTACAACATCTCAAACTCAAACATAATTTCACCATAAAATCATCAAAGACCATAAATCCAAAGATTACACAAACTAATTCATGGAAAACTCAAATTTTACCTTTCAAACTAACCTCAATCGGATGGATTTCACTTTTACGTTGGTGTACACCTATTGTATGTGTGAAAAAACTTGAAAACTGGCTTCAAAATCACACAAAATAGCAACTGCTGTGTCTTCTTTCTCTCGATAGAGCTGTTTCTCCTCTTGATGTTTCTCTTGGCCAAAATACCCCTTAGTTGACTGATTGTGAGTGCTGTCTTTATTCCTTTCATTTGCTTGTTTGTTTGTCACTTTATATATGATTTATATTAGCTTGACACTTGTCATCCAACTCTCTTTAATCACCATCCATTTGTCACACTTCTTTTGTTATTTACCATACACTTGTCATCACTTCTCATATGTGTTTCACATGTGTCTTTCATTCATTAATTCTTCCATACTTTCCAATCTCCTAAAATGTTCTTCTCGTATTCGGAATTGTCTCAGATCCATCTGAAAATTTTATTGTAATTCAATTTCACATCCGAACATTTTATTAGAATTCGATTACCTATTCGGATCCAACCGCTTTAAATTATTTTATTATTTCGCAATTAAAAATCATTCTCGGACCCATTTGAAAATTCTACAAAAATTCAATTTCATCTCTAAACACTTGAATTCATTTTTATTTCTCCATAAATATATCACATTTAACACAATTCATGTATAGTACGATAATTCAAGAGGGTATGTTACATGAACTCAATAGCACTGGATTGCTTTCGCAACTCTTCCTGCCACCACTTTGTTTTGGAGTTTCTCTTCTGCGCAAAAGTTTATTTCACTGTTGCAAAATGAGACAATTTATAGGCACACAAGTTGAGGGTTTTAATGTTTTTTTCTCGTCTAATTAGTTGACTCTCAACCTGTAATCTCAGAATTTTATTCCCGTTTTACCTCCTTGATTATCTAACTCCAATCTTTGAGAATTCGAACGTTTAAGGTGATTCCAAAATCCATTGCAAGCTAACAATTGGTCGCTTTTCAAACTTCCTTTAAAACCTGCTTCTTTCCTTGGAATTTTTGAATCCTTGAGAGATGCTCAAGCGTGATTTTAGAACTTGAACTCTTTCCTTTCACTCACCACTTGACTAAACTAGCTTTGACAAGTAAACTAAAAATCTTGGAATATATTAATGGTGATTCTTTATGAGTAAATTAGCATAGAAACTTTGTTGCATCTTACATGCGAGCTTTGCCCGCTTGAAACTCCCCTGCAGTTCATTCACGTGCAAAATAAGGTCCAAGCCTAGATACAGTCCACTAACACAGGAAGTAAGCTTGCAAAAACTCCCAACGCCTATATACTGGCTTGGGTTGTAGGTTTATAACCTACTACTATGGCCTGCGACTAAATTACAAAAAGGCATCTTAGCTTGTGAAAATTCAACTTTTGTCTCAAAAAATTATAAATTAGTCCCTCTATTCAATTTCTATACAAAGCACTCAAAAAACATTAGAACACCCTTATTTTACTCGAGTTTTCATCACAAAAGCATCGATTGAGAATATAAAATTGTACTTAATTTTAGCTCGATCAATCTCTCAACTATAAAGTCAAATGGTTGAACGTTTGAATAAGATAGCTTTCTATGATGAACGAATTATACAACACTCTCTGAGGTATGCTTTTATACAAATAGATATATGTTCACTCTTAAATTATACAGAACTTCTATTATGTCGTCAAATTTGATTGAATTTGATGGTTGACTATGATTCTTGATTGAGTGATGAAAATACCCTTATATTTAAAATTTGAAAATAAAAAAGAAACTAAAATAATAATTTAAAAAAAACGAATCATCACTGTCCATTATATATGGATGGTGAAGATTTTAAAAGACATATATATATTTTTTTAAAAAAAACATTTTTTAATATAATTATCTTTACCGTCCATTATAATAATGGATAGAGATGAAATGAAAAAAAAAATCTAAAAAATATGGAAGAAAAAAAAAAAAAGCAGAGATTGGATCTCCACCATCTATCTTTTCCATCAATCCTATATTGGATCTTTGCCATTTGACATCTTCAAAAATCAAACCAAACAATTTATCTTCTTTCTTCCACCATTGTCAATCTCCTCTTGTCTTCAACTTCTCTCTTCTTTTCCTCTTTTCTTTCACTTTTCTCTTCTTTTTTCGTTTCTCAATCAAACACAACCCAGATTTATAATTTTATATGTTTTTTTTTTCAAACAAAACATAACCCTAAAATCAACTAAAACACAATCTCTGGCTTTGATCAACGTTGTCAAACAAAACATAACCCCTTTCCAATCATATTATATATATTTTGGTATTGATGATGGTTGATTGATGTTGATGATGTTTGATTGATGATATTAATGATAGTGGGTTTTGTTGATGATGGTTGGTGATGTTGATGATGAAGGGTTGATATCGACAAGTGGATTATGGTCTCTTTTTTTTTTTTTAGGGGGAGGCGGGGAGGGTTCAAAACCCATATTCTCTGTTGAAGATATGAGTTTTAAACTTAGATCTTGGTCTAGAATTTTTTTTTTTTTGAAGATCTGTAAAAATCATATCTTTAACTGAAAATCTGGATTTCAAACTCAAATCTTCAATCTCTCTCTCTCTCTCTGTCTCTTAAATATTTTTTGAACTTTGCAACTTTTTTTTTTAATTTTTATTTTTAAATTAATCTCTACCGTCCATCATATGATAGAAAGTGGATGTTTCTTTTTTATTTTTTAATTTTTCATTATTTTCATTTTTTTTAAAAGAAAATTAAAAGAAGCAAATGATGAAAATGCCCTTAGGTAGATTTAGCTTGATTGACTTTAACATAATTTGACTAATAGGGTGAGAGTGTTGTATAATAAAATGGTAAATTTATATCCGCTTGTTTTTTTTGCATACTTCATGGGGGTGTTGTGTCATTTGTTCTTATGCAATTATAGCAAATTTGTGATTAAATCAAGATTCTATTTGTGTGAGAGAAAAAAGTGCTAAAAATTAGCTGCTTAAAGGAAAATCACACACCTCATTGCTAAGTGTTTAGATTGTATGTATACTAATTTCCTATTGATGGTGGATGAGAAGTATGTAAAACTCGGTCTTCTTCATATGATGTTAGCGCAAAATGCAAATCGTAGGTAAATAGCATATGGAGCTTAATATCCATGTCGTGTCCTGAGCGAATAACAAGTGGAGTTTAATCTCTACAACTTTGTTCTTATTTTGTCATTTACGACCTGTAAGTGCATGCAAGTTACGAGCTATGATATATTTACTAAATAATTCCCTTTTATATGCCAAATATTTCCTTAATCAAAAAAGTTTTTTTCAATGTTGAGCTAGTAGACTCTTTAATTTTATAAGCTTTCCTAATTATGTTAGAATAGCATTCATTTATCAATACAGGAGGATTATCCTACTATCAATATATGTAAGTATATATTTGATACAACTTATTTATTGATTAAAAGAGTCTTTTAATCCCTAAAGCTCTTTATGATTCTTTTTTTTTTTTTGACGTTGTTTAGTTGTCATCTCAATAAAATTTTTGAATAACTTAAAAAATTGAAATAAGTTTACCGAGAGAAGTTCAAATTTTGAGTATTCTAAATAGATTTTTTTTTTTAAAAGAAAAAAAAATTTTAAAATGTCTAATATAACTCTCTTATATTTTGTTAGTAGTACTATACCCTTAAATTTAAAACCTTAATACGCTTTTCTTTAACAAGATACTCAACTTTCATTCTACATATTTGTTTTAGCAAAAAACTCAAGAGACTCTTTTTAATTGGTAAATTTTTCAATATTTTGTGTGCTTATTTTATCTTTATTTGTTCAATTGTTTTTTTCCATTGAATATTTTTCTTGGAGGACATATATTAATATTAAATTGGAACAATATTGTTGTGTAATTATTGATGATTTGGATGTGAAACCATTGCATAACATAAATTTATCTAGTGAACATAAGATGAATGAGCAACGTGAACAAATTGCAATTCTTCTTATGCATCGAAATTAATTAGTTTATGTTATTTGTATTAATTTTCAATTGGAAGAATTTTGTTATTGTTATACTTTGAGTTTTTGGTATTTTATTTGAAAATACTTTCATTTTATAATATTTTGTAATTTTTTTAATTATAAATATAGTATTTTCTCAAATATTAGTTTATAATATTTTATTTTATTTTAAATGTTATTTTTGATAATTTTATAACTTAATTTTAAATATAATATAATTAAACGATCTATAATTTTTAAAAAATTATAATTTAAAAGAGTTTTTTTTTAATTAATAATCAAACGATTAATAATATATTTTTAAAAGCCTTATTAATAAAAGCTTACTTATAAAAGATATATTTATAAGAAGCCATACTACTTGTAGTATCTAGCATGATTTAAATTAGTTTTTATTGGCCGTCAGTCTATGTTGTCAAAGACATGCATGTAGTATGTTTGGTCCTCCGATTAATGACTTGGTAGGTTTGATAGGTTAGGAATTGAAAATATTATTGAGGGAAAGGCAAGGTCAACATTTTTGGTGCGAGAAAATACAAAAGAAGTGGACAAACAAAACAGAGAGAGAGAGAGAGACTAACTAAAGTGAGAGCTGAGAAGACGGAGAAGAATGGTCCATAGTGGAGGGCTGAGTGGGGCATATCCTGTCACCCACCTAGTTTCCTATTATCACAACGCGTTTTGCTTCTTCTTCCTGTTCACTTCGTTTTACACTTTCTCAACTCTCCACTCTCACCCCAATGCGCGTCTACTGACCACCCAACCAATTTCACCCCTTTGTTCTTGGTAACATACACGTTAGAGTATAAATATCTAAAATAGGTGTCATTATTTATCGGTTGAGGTTACAATTTTACTCTTTCAATTCATTATCCAATTTATAAAGTTAGAGAGTTAGACAGCGGTTAACAATATTTCATTTAATACCTTTATGATATAAGAGAAAAATTATTTCTATTATCAATTTATCTCTCATTATTAATAATAATAATAAATTAATTAAAATAAAAATTTATATAATGAAGATCTTCTCCTAATGTTCATTCTTTTTTCTCTTTTCTAGATTATTTTGTAATTTAAGAATACAGTTTAATATTAACTTATTTAGATATAATCACATTTGTTTAAATTTATAATTTGTTATATATAATGTTTAATAATAAAATTCTTCTTATTTAAAAAAAAAAAAGAAGAAACACATACAGTCTGATTCAGCCATTATTACCACTAGACTTCTAACCTAGCAGCTGCATTTAACATTTATATAAATCTACGTGTCAATCTTGATTCTTCATAATCGTTAAACTACGTCGAGTTTGGATAAAAAAATCCAAAGAATTCAACCGGCAATATTAAAGTGATGGTGAGTGAGAGAGAAGCGCGTCAACAGAGGGATTCACGCATGACTGACAACCCATCAACACGGAACCAGTAACATATATCTGAAAAAAAGTGGGGTCCCCAAAAGTTTAACTCTCCAAGACCAAACCAGTCGAGTTTAAGATTCCAGAAATGTAGTTCATTTGCATGTGCATGTCATTTGAGTTTCATTTCTCAAAACTTGTTCAGGGAAGAGAAGTGTCTCTGTCTTCCCTTGCTTTGAAGTTTTGACTTTGACCCACTAAATTAAAAAACAAAGAAGACCAAAGAAACTGAGACGAAGAAAAGTCTCACTTTCCTTCCACCTTCTTCTTCTACTATCCAAAGAAGCTCATAAAAACCCCCCCTCAACTCCCCTTCTCGCTGCATATTCAAACCTCACACCCACCTTCCTGACTTGGGTTCCCTTTTTCTCTTACTCTTTAAATAAAAAAACGAAAGCACACATCTTCTCTACCTCTCTTACAAGTCTTTGATATTCACAAGGTACTTTTTATTTTTCGCTTCAAGGGGTTCACAGATGTTGTTTGTTCATGTTGTTTTAGTTGGTTTCTATGTTTCTCTGCTGGCTTTTCATTGGTTTGTAACATGGGGTTGGTTAGAGTCGCTTAAGATTGGTAAAGTCGGTTAGCTTTGAATGTTTGATGCTTTCAACTTTCAAAGCTGGTTAAATTTAGTTACTTTTTAGTCGATTTCTATGTTCTGTTCTTAAAAGTTGATATATATAAAATATATATATTTTTCATGTGTGAGTATGCATCTGTGATTTTTTGTCGATGGTTTGTTTTGGATATGGTGGTTATATTGAATTTTCTGTTGTTTGTGGATGTGCAGGAGTTGGTGTGTGCAGTGGTTCAAGCTGTGAACTTTGCACCTCAGATTCGCTCATGGAAGGTGAATCTATCAACATAAATGGTGGTTTGTATAAAAAATGCTCTCTTTTGCTTGAATTGTCAGCCTCTGATGATGTTGAGTCATTCAAGAGTGTAATAGAAGAAAAGGGTTTTGATGTTGATGAGGCTAGCTTGTGGTATGGTAGGAGATTTGGGTCGAAAAAGATGGGGTTTGACGAGAGAACCCCACTTATGATAGCTGCCATCTTTGGTAGTAGAAGGGTTTTGAAGTATATTATTGGAAGTGGTAAGGTAGATGTGAATAGGGCCTGTGGTTGTGATGGAGTCACTGCACTGCACTGTGCTGTTGCTGGTGGCGCCATCTCTTCGGTTGAGGCCGTCAAGCTGTTGCTTGATGCCTCTGCTGATGCTAATTGTGTTGATGCTAGTGGGAATAAGCCGATTGATCTTGTTGCTGTCTCGATGAAATCGCCACGAATTGGTGGGAAAAGGGCAATTGAGTTGTTGTTGAAAGGTGATCAATCTGTGATTGTAGAGGAAGAATTGGAGAAACTGAAGATGCCTCAGTTGTCAAAAGAAGGGCTAGAGAAGAAAGAGTATCCAATTGATGTCTCTTTGCCTGACATAAATAACGGGATATATGGTTCCGATGAGTTTAGGATGTACACATTCAAGGTCAAGCCTTGCTCGAGGGCTTATTCGCATGATTGGACTGAGTGTCCCTTTGTTCACCCTGGTGAGAACGCCAGGAGGAGAGACCCTAGGAAGTACCCTTACAGCTGTGTCCCTTGCCCTGAGTTTCGCAGGGGTTCGTGCCCCAAAGGGGATGCTTGTGAGTATGCACACGGTGTGTTTGAGTCCTGGTTGCATCCTGCTCAGTACAGAACCCGGCTTTGCAAGGATGAGGTTGGTTGCACACGCAAAGTTTGTTTCTTTGCACACAAACCTGAAGAGTTGCGCCCTGTGTATGCATCCACTGGCTCAGCTATGCCTTCACCAAGCTCTATTGCCGCCAGTGCTGTAGATATAGGGACTTTGAGTCCGTTGTCGCTTGGTTCAGTATCTTTACCGTTGCCCACTACTTCGACACCACCAATGTCTCCGTTGGCCACTGCCTCGTCTCCAAAGAGTGCAAGCTTGTGGCAGAACAAAGTCAATCTCACCCCACCTGCCTTGCAGTTGTCCGGTAGCCGGTTGAAGACTGCTGTCAATGCTAGAGACTTGGACATGGAGATGGAATTGCTTGGGCTAGAAAACTATGCTAACAATTTGCAGCTGCAGCAGCAATTAATGGAGGAGATATCAAGCCTCCCGTCACCATCTCGTTGGAGCAATGAATATGCCAGACTCGGAGATTTGAAGCGCACGAATGGTGAAGATGTTCTGGAGTCTCTTGATTCCTCCATGTTGTCTCAACTTCAGGGGATGTCACTAAAACAATCAACACCAACTCAGTTGCAATGTCCAACCGGGCATCAAATTCGTCAAAGCACGAACCAACTTCGCGCAGGTTACCCCGGTGCCAACCTCTCATCCTCTCCTGTTAGGAAGCCCTCATCATTCGGGTATGATTCATCTGCTGCGGTGGCAGCTGCAGTTATGAATTCAAGGTCGTCTGCCTTTGCAAAGCGAAGCCAGAGTTTCATTGACCGTGGAGCCGTGACAAGTCGTGCTGGCCTTACTGCAACTACCAATTCTGCGTCTGTGATGTGTTCCGACCTATCAGGTTGGGGCTCTCCTAGTGGGAAAGTGGATTGGGGAATTCAGGGAGACGAGCTGACCAAGCTTAAGAAGTCTGCTTCATTCGGGTTTCGAAGCAACAATCTAACTAAAACACCATCACCACCAACAGCAAACTATATGGCATCAACAAATGTTGATGAGCCAGATGTGTCCTGGGTTAATTCCTTGGTGAGAGATGTTCCTCCAGTTGGAGCTGGCCTTTTCGGTTCGGAGAAGCAGCAATATAGTCCATGGGGGGAGCAACTGTACATAGAACAGAAGCAGATGGTGGCCTAATGGACATCAATCTGCTCCTAGCTCATGCTGACCAAAAATTGGTATTCTTTCAATTCTTATTAGGATCAAAGCCATTGTAGGTCTAGGAGATCGAAACAAGAAACGGAAAACAAAAATCATGGCAAGAAGAATGCCTCTGCTTATCTCATGCAGAATTTAGTCCGTCGAAAGATTAGATTGAGCTAGAGAGGAAAAATTTGTTAATTTATTTCATATTTTTATTATTATTATTATTATTTTTTTAATCTTCATTGGCAACTAGTAGATCATTTTAATTTATCAAAATGTGATATCGTAGAAGTCAAATGGAGAGGGAAAAGTCTTTCTCTTTAACTCGTTGTATTCCTTTGGACATTTACATTGTAATTTACAATATATGATAGTAATCCAATCCATCTTGTGATCAATTCGCTTTCGTTATCATTTCAGAAGTTGGCTTCTGCTCTTGCAATAGCTGAGTAGTTCTATTCTTATTATGGCTTGAACCAACCATTGCTATGTTGAGATGACAATGTGTGCTAGATACTTTTGATTGATGATACGATTTATGCTAACTGTTCTATATAAGTACTTGGATGAGAGGCAATCGTCCAATATCATCAACTCTGTATGGTCATTTTTAGACATACCCCTTCATGCTTAAAATGTTATAATCAAACACTTGCAAGATAGTCTTGAGTACCGAAGAACATCAAGAGAGAATAAATTTCACCAGCATCACCATAGACAAGATTTGGTTTGTTGTTTTTTGTTATCAAACTACGTCTTGTGTGGAAGAGAATAGGGGTGTTAAAACAAATCCTAAAGAGAAATTGTAACAAAATTTTGTTTTTTTCTTTTTTTAACTTTCGGTCTTACGACTAGGTCAAAATGAAGCTAAAATCAAGATATTCGTACCATCATAACCTTTTAGAAAAAGTTTGAACAATTTCAAATCGAATTAACTTATCACAACCTAAATGCAATAATTGAGTTTGGAAATTGCTGAGTGCCAACTGACTTTTAATAATACATCATATATCTCGTATATCTTTTATTTTAATAATATTACAACATATATATAAATATAATTTTTCTTTTTTTTTTTTAAAAGAGAGAGAGTGAGTGGCATGTGATGCACGCCAAGTTGTCCTCCAAGGCTCTTGCCTGGAATTTGGAGGAGAACAAAGTGCCATCCAGACCAGACCAGACATCAACAAGACCTGTGGGTTCCACACTTGTTTTACTGGTGTCTTTCATTTGGTGCTGACAGAAAAAAAAAAATAAAAAAAATCTCTGTGAGCATTTTGTTATTGTGGTGACGGCCGCCCACGAGAGTAATCTACAACCACACACATCATCACGTATTGTTTATTCTTGTAGATAGAACTTTCTTGCATGCTTCTTTTTTTTAAAAAGAAACCCCACTTAATTGATACCATTCTTGTAGTGTTTGTTTGGAGTTTACACCACAAAACAGAAGGCCTTTTATCCTCCAACTTATGTAAATATTAGTTTTTAATGAGTATAGAGATTAGTGGGGAGGCTTTGATTATCCTAACAACTGATTACTTGTTGTGCCTAAAAATGACACTAGTTGATTGTTGATTTGTTAGTGTTTGTGTATACTATTGATTTATTTTAAGATTAAGAAAGAGTCTTTGGTTGACCAAGACAATGATTATGACAATTTTATAATTTTTAGTGAATGATGTATATATGTTTGACCTCTTCCTATTACATATACATATGATATATAAATAATTGAGATGCCTACATCAATTATCAGTAAAGGCAGTCAATATTCAATAGGTGACTACTGACGACATTGGACCATTACCGGATACCAATTAACTTACTTGGTAATTGTCTTCTTTTCTTATAAAAGTGGTTTTACATTTAAGCTCCAATTACATCTATGTTAAAAGAAATTTAGTTTATAAATTATAACCAAAAATATGTTTGAATGAACAACTAATCAAACAAGAAACAAATCCAAGTTACAAGAAGTTGATCAAAGAAGTGTCAAATAAACACATTAACTCTTGATTAAATAAATCAATATTTCTCCTTTCATATCTGTGGTTACTGTTGAAATTTTAATCTTGTCTTATAAAATAAAAAAAATGTGGAAAAACCTTTATTCTATGTTGTGGAAGTAGCTATCTTAACTGTATTACTTGTAATTAATCACTTTGTATATAACATTACTTGAGTTGTATATGATCCTGCTAGATTTCGATGGAACCTTCATCTAATCTGTTGTATTTTTTTTTTTTTTTTGTCTTTGAGGGAAAAAGCATTTTGGGTAAAAAGAGTGCTTGGCATAAAATAAGGGGCTGGGCTGGAAATATAGAACAGAAAATTGATATGAAAAACTTGACCACTCAACTTGGGCCAAATTTAAAAGAGGCCCACAGATTCCTTGATTATGAGATTTTGTCATATCCAACATGAGTTCGTCCTATGAAAAACATGCTCGCAGGTATCTCTCTGTCTATCTGTTGCGTGATTCTCTGTGTATTTTTAATGTGCAGACTAAGTGTTCGATGAATTTCCTCTAAGAAATTTCAATCCCATATGTATCGTGCTTTCTGGGTTATTTTTAATTTTTATGTTTAGCATTGGACATTTGCGCATTTGTTTTGTTATAACTGCACTCATTTTTATCAGGGTCGATTACAAGTGGTTATTTCCAGCCCCAATTTGTTAACTTGCCGAGAAAATGGAACGTCAAAGGTAGTTACATGCTTTTTTGTGATGTCAATGCAACATTGTCGACATTGTCTCCCTCTAAAATCGATAAGATTGCACCAATTTTGGTGCTTTTTATGTTTTTATATTATTTTATGTGGGGCGGTAATAAGATGTGAACGCACACACATTTGCATCTTGAACATTGCGTTGTCTTGAATCTTGATATGTGAAGAGGGTGGTGTACTTACAGGTGTAAAAGGGGAAAAACTTTGTTTTTCAAGAGACAGGTTGTTTGTGAACAATATGATCACTAGCAGTTCTAACCGGGAGGAAAAATTATATTTTGATCGTGAAGAAGGTGAAAAGGTGCTTCCTTTGGTTAAGATGTGTGGGATTACATCAGCCAAAGATGCTGCTATGGCAGCAGAAGCTGGTGCTAATTTTATTGGGATGATTATGTGGTCCAATTCGAAACGCTCTGTTTCGCTTTCAGTAGCGAAAGAGATTTCCAAAGTTTCAAGGGAATACGGGGCGGAGCCTGTTGGGGTGTTTGTGGATGATGATGCAGACACGATATTAAGAGCTGCTGATTTGGCAAACCTTGAATTTGTGCAGGTGTATGTAGTTGATGTCTTGATTAATTTGAATGTAGTATTGTGTTAGTATTAGTGCTTAATTTGTTAGACTTTGTGCTTGTGCAGCTTCATGGAGATGGTTCTCGAGCTGCATTTCCGACTCTGGTACAAGAAAACAGAATAATATATGTTCTTCATGCGAAAGAAAATGGGGAACTTTTAAACCAGATTTCTGATGAAGAGTGTGCTCTAGTTGATTGGGTTCTTGTGGATAGTGCGAAGGGTGGAAGGTAATGAGAAGCTATTTGCATTTTATTTTAGCTTCATTTTGTATGTCTTAACAGTTTTACATAAGAATCAAATTGTAATCTAGAGGTTTAGTATGGACATTTCTACTACAAAATAATATCATACAATCATTCTGGTGGCTTATTCACTTATTGATCAGGTGTAGTCTATGATATTCCTTCAACTTCATCGTTATATATTGGTTTCTCGATGAAAGTACACTGCCTGTTTTGTCCAAAACTAAGCCAACACTAAAATTACTAGGTTTTATTGAAATTCATATGGTTTACATGAATTGACATGCAATTTTGTCCAAAGTGTTTAATTAATAAGTTAAATTTGTTTTGAAACAAATCAATTGCAGATTGGCAAAGTGTTGTCTGTGCTGAAATAGTTCATGAAATTTTCATCAATTCATGAATGGGGAACTGCTGTAGTATCATTTCTTTTCCTGCATTTCATCCGAACTTCTTTTGATAGTGTTGACATTGTCTGCAGTGGCAAAGGATTTAGTTGGGCCCAGTTTACTTTACCACCAATTAGAAGCAAAAATGGGTGGCTCTTGGCGGGAGGGATCAATCCTGGGAATGTTCGTGAAGCACTTTCCACCCTCAAACCTAACGGCATTGATGTTAGTAGCGGCATCTGTGCCTCTGATGGTATTCAGAAGGATCAGTCTCAAATGTCTTCTTTCATGAATGCAGTACGTTCTGTGCACTATCAATCAAATATGAGCTAAGGAAATGCATATGGGCAAAGGGTATGATGCATTCATGCTTCAAATTTGCTATTTCAGGGTAAAGCATTTGAGATGGATCAAGAATAGGCTGGTCTCAAGTACTGAGATTTGAACCATTTGAACTGTTGGTCTTATTGTGTAGTTTTGTTCCTTTTCTGCTTATTTCCTACAGAGTTATGGAGTATATTAAGCATTATTATCAAACAAACATGTGATGAACATACATTTGTATCAAAATTTTGGTTTTTATTGTTTTGATTGGTTCTAATTAAATAGCAATTATTAATGCATATTATTTGTGATGCACACCAATCTGGAGAGACACTCTTAGTTGGAATGGCATATTTTTTCCTCATTAATAAATTACAGATAGGGACATCTATCCATGTGTGACAACATAACAAGCTGCAATTATCTTTGCAAGGCACCTCTTCTCAATCACAAGAGGAAAAATAAATATATGGGGCACAATGGTAGCCTCCCAAACAGTGGTAATACAAAATCGGATGATTGTTAGGAGTTAAATAGCTGGTCATAGAGGATCGATAGCTTGGTGTGCTTCACTTGTGATGCATAAAATAATTCAGGACTTCAATCCAACTTCTTGGATCCATTGAGCTGAGTGTCAGTTTGATAATACACAACATCCCCAGTGTCGCTGACGTAGTGGTCTTTTTTCATGCTTCTTATAAGGTCTCCCAGTAGGTGAAATGGGAGAGGTAACGATTTCCTTGGCTCTCTGTAGTACTTCCCGAGCACAGGCTTAGCTGCTTCAGTCTGTAACATCATATTCGTTACATCAGAATTAAAATGCGAAAAACCAAACTGTCTGCCAATTGGAATGTGTTCCTATAAGAGCATAAATACTCACTGCTTCTATCAAGTGATAATGTGGGATTTGAGGGAAGAGATGATGAATCACATGGGTTCCAATATCATGGTGAATGTTATTGATCCAGCCATAGTCGCGATCAAGTGTTGTAAGCCCTCCTCTTAGATAACTCCATTCCTGTTTCGCCAACAATGATCAAAGACAAGTTAAATTAGTTTGATATCGAAGCATTAAATTACTCGGTTTAATCTTTCCTACAATTTTCAACATGTCATTTCATACCTTTCCACGATACCATGGAAGCTTATCTTCATGACCATGGTGATGCAAGTAAGTAACCAAATCCAACCACAAGACAAATATCTGCATTTGGATGCCAAATCATAAACAGCATTCAAAACATTGGATTCTGACCAAGAAAATAGAAACAACAACAAAACACAAAGAAAATGAACATACCCAGTATGGAATGAAATACAGTTTAAGCATTTGGAGAGGACCCAATTGGAAGGACAAATAGGCAAGGATAGCAGCCATTGCAGTCCAACAAGCAGTGGAAGTTAACACATCTTTTCTCTCATTTGGGACAAACAAGTCACTGTCTGGATGAAAATGTGAGCCTTTCTTTCCAGGACTTCTACCCCACTGCCAATCAAAACCAGCATTAGCATATCATACCGTAAACTGTTAGACACACAAACCATGATGTTCATAAAATGATTCATTATAGGTATATTGAAGTATGGCTTACCAGATAAAAAGGGTATGCAAGCATAGGAAAAGGCACGGTGAATCTCAATGTTCTTGTTGCAAGATCCAAACTGTTGTAAATTTTCTCTGAAAGCTGCAGAGAATACACAGTTCATATCAAACATTTCCACTGAAATGAAAACAACATTATTTGAGAAGAGAAAGCACTTACTGGATGCCATGATTCATCATTTTCGACATGTCCATGGTTCTGATGGTGAGTTCTATGACTGATTCTCCTGCAGAAAAAATCATCAAAATTGTAGTCAGATTGACAGTCAAAGACAATACAATAGCATCAACTAGGACCAAGATGAGTTTTTTGTTTATGAACTAACCATCCATGATAAGGTACAAGAATTGAAGAATGAAGAAGATGTCCCACGATACTATTCAGTTTTGGGTCGTTAGAGAAGCTACCATGTCCACTGCAAATCAAAACCAAATTATTATAAACAGAGAAGTGAGCATCCAAATTCAACAATGAAACACAAAGTTGTTGTAACTTGTAGTGGTTAGTTAGAGTTTTTACCAGTCATGTCCTAGAACAAAGAGAGCCCAAAACATGGTCCCTTGAGCAAACCAATAAAGAGGCCAAACAACCCAGTTGTTGAAATACGCAGCAACAGCAGCCAAGCTAAAAACAACAACAACATCTCTCACAACATAGCTCATGGACCTCCTTGGATCCTTGACCCAACAATGCTTTGGAATAGCTGCTCTAATATCAGACAACTTGAAAGGAGGTGGAGCACCAGGGTCAAACTCACTACCACCACCACCATTCTCTTCTTCAACTCCATTGACATCTTTTTCTTCTTCTTCATTCAATATTATAGGTCCACTCAAAGGAACACTCACATTGACTGACCTTTTTTTGTCTCTCAAATCACCTGAGACCTTCAATGAAGAGCCAAAGTTGTGAGCTTTAGAGACTTGTAAAGGTCTAAACTTGGAGAGGTTTGTGGTGTTGGAAGTGAAACCAGTTCTGGGCTTGGGGTAGATTCTAGGCAGAGGTCTGATACCACATTCTGATAAGACACAGCTAGCCATTGAAGGAAGACCCCAGTTACAGGCTATGTTATATATATATCAATCTGTCAAGCTAAGAGAGAGAGAGAGAGAGAGATTGAGATTTGAAGAGAACTTGTGAACAGACGTACAACTACTTTTGAAGAGAAGATAACACAAGGTCCTCTCTCCTCCAGTGCTTCCAATTTGTGCTTCTTGTTGCTTGTCCTCTATGTACAATACACACACATATATATAAAAATGTGTATGACCATGTGAACGTGTGTGAAATTGCTTCTCTCAACTTCTCCGTTAGTGCATGTAAGTGACGCTGGCCCTTCTGTGTTGGGAAAATTTTCCGTGTTATGGTATCATCGCATCCATCCAACAGTCCAACTGAAAGTTATCGAACGTACATCTTTCAGATTATACTTTTATTTCGTTCAATAACATTTAATTTTTTTACCATATAATACATTTTAATTATATAAATATAATAAAATGGTATCATTCAAGATTTTTTATTTTTTTAAATTTCTTTTAATACGTAGAAATGATCGGTCACAGAATTCCTTAAAAATTTACTTGCACGAAATTTCAATTTGCTTGCAATAGTGACAGAGGGGGAAGATATCGTATCTGATAAATTTTGTAGCAGTGTATTCGGTGGAGCCTAACTCGGTTTGTTTGTTGACCACTAATTTTTGACGAGTGGGTCATGAACGTGTGAAAGGAGGAAGAGCGATTACGTGTTCAAATCATGCTCGTTGAATGGGAATTCTATATGATGAAATTCTTTCGATTTCTGTCAAATTCAATGTCAATTTTGTTTACCTTGAAAAGTCATTTCATGTTTTTCTCGTTTTGGTTTTGAATGAAATGGCTTTTCAATATGACCTCACCACACACTTCATGTTCCAATTCTAAAAGGCAATTTGGTCCAGGTTCATCATAACTTATGTGCATGGTTAAGGTAATGATGGTTGAAATAAAAATAAAATCATGAAGATATGTAAATTCATCCAGTTTAAAGAAAGTTAATCTTCTATGTCATTTATCACCATCCTCAAGAGCTGGGGGGCTTCGCTATCACCACCCAATTTACTTTTCTCGCATGTCTTTCGTCTTTCATGATTCAATATTCTTAAGTCACACCAATCCGTCTTCTGTTTAGTTGTTAAACTCTAATGCATTGACGATAATATAGGGAAGACCCTATGGAAAAATAACCAAAAAACCCTAGTAATGTTTAACAAGCACATTTTAATTTTAATTTTTGAGAAAATGCTTTAGAGCTTGGGACCAAATTTGAGATGTCCCAAATGGATTTTTATGCACGCTATAGTGAGCTTGGTCATTTTGGGGATGTGAAACATAGAATGAAAATGAGACCACAAACTCCACTCACAAAGCTAGTGCCCTTATCACTATCAACGACATGGCATTCTTCAATTGGCTTTACAAAGTTCTAGGACCGTCCTGTCAATCCATTAAAAACATATTTTAAATTTTCAATTCTATCGGTCTAGACTAAAAAACTTGAAGGAGATAAACGTGCAAATAAAGTCACTAAGGACTTTAACATGATTACCTAAACCAGACCCGACCCTATGCAAAACATGTTACATGACATAAAAAATGGGAAAAATCTTGTGTTAAGGTCTTTGTTTGGGGATTCAAGTTAAAAACATTGACCTCTACCAATAATAGATTGTGTTTATAAAATATCAATAATTCTAACCAATAAAACTTTGACAAAAGTCATCCTCTACATTTTCAATATTAGTAAACTTTTCTTTAAGGCAAGTCTTAAAAATACATATTAATAAATTCACGGAATTATTTACTATACATTTGTACAAAATAAATAACCACTACATTTCAAATTTCAATTGGGTTACTTCAACTAATTGGGTTGCACAACAATATACACACCAGTTTGTCATATGTGCCACCATTTACGCTTTTCCATAGTCTTGACAAGTTCGTTTGCCATATCTGCGAAGCTTTCTGCCCCACTTTGCAGCTCTTCAGTTCGGTCACGCAGTTTCTGGTAGTATAATCAGATTCAGAAACAGGAAGCTTAATGATATGTATAGCAGCATGGTAGAAGCATTGAGAAATGTTTTTGTGTTTCGTTTAGCCATTATTATGTATTTCTAGATAGTTTTAGTTGCGGTCACTCGTATAGTTTTAGTTTCGGTCACTCATTTGCTTTCTCCAAATATGTCATGGTATAATTAAAATGTCCATGGTCTGAAAATATTATGTATTTCCAGGAAGTTTTAATTTCGGTCTCTCATTTGCTCTCTCCAGATACGTCATGGTATAATTAAAATGTCCATAATCTGAAAATTTGAAATTCCCTTGTCTACAATAGATTCTACATACTTAATTAAGTAACCTACCTCAAGTTTTTCCTGACGTTCCGCAAGCTTGTTCTTTGCTTCCAAGGCTGCAGAAGATGCATCCTGGAAAGGCTGATCATGTCAGAAGATATAAATCATTGAACTAGAGAAATTTATTAATTATCTCTAAGAAATTACCCCAGGTTTCCTATATTTGGCCTTAATTTCATCGACTGTTTTACTTTTAGGTGTGCCTTCAAATAATTTTTCCTTTTCCGTTCTCTTATCTGCAGAACAACAATATTTTAAATGGTAAGAACATAAAAAATAGGAAAACTACTAAATATAGATAAATTTTTAAGTATACCTCTTTCATCATTCTTGATATTTTGGAACGAAGATGAGACAACTAGAGGTCCATCAATGACAATGTCATCTGTGCTAGGTCAGTAGTTTAGTTAGAAAAAAAGGGTACAAAGTGGACAGAAAAGGAATATCAGAGAGAGAGATAGTGAACCTATGTTAAGCTCCACGACATCTTGATCATCCTTGACGGCCTCAGTGGGAGGCTTTGAGAATGCAGGGTCATCATTTATGTCCGTGCAAGGCTTTAAGAATGGAGGGTAAGAAAATATATGGTCTAAGTGTGCACAAGTGCTGTTACTGATTTCCGGCCGATCCACCTTGTGCTCCACCTTACCAGCCTTGAAGCCTTTAACAATGCCACTAAAAATGCCAGAGGTAGTATCCTGTGGAAACAGAATTTAACCAAAAAAATCCTTGACTTTAAAAATAAACACTTTGAACCATGAGATCAACCTCTACTTTCTTCTGAATTGGAGATAAATTGATAGTGGTTTCAGCAGCAGCTGCAACGACCTTGTCGTGAAGACGGGGCAATGACTCAGGAATTCTGAACAAGGAAAAGATTCTCATGAAAATTAAAAGGAGTTTCACTTTGTAAGTTCAGTTATAGGTAATATTCTGATGAAAAAACTATACACATATTTATGCAGGGGGGGCGAGGGGACTAATGGGATGAGAGAGTAAGAGAGCAAAAAACCTGAAATCATTTTCATAGGCCAAGAGCGATATGAAAACAAATTCACACCCATTAATCTGCAAAGCAAATATGTGATGGACTCACGTTAGACATTATAACTCAAGCTACAATTTGGTGGTGGACACCAAATTGATGAAGCCATAATACTTATGGAAAAGACATAATAAATCAAATAGTTAAGGAAGAATATGTGACATGGCAATGCCATTATCATAAAAGTATAGCACTTCAAGAATTATAGTGAGAATATCAAAGGGGAAAATATACACAAGGCATATATAGCAAACATGATTTTAACATTATTGCACTTCCTTAGACTAGAGAACACGTGATATGTAACTTAGTGAAGATAAATATCTGGTTCATTTCAAAAATCAAGAACATTAGCTAAATAAAATAAATAAAAAGAACCAACCAGCACAATTTGCCCGTTATCAGAAGAAGAGATTGTCTTTTCCATATTAGTCTTGAAGTTCCACCTTAGAATTGATGTCAGAGAAGTTTCTCCTACCACTTCAAGATTAGGCAAAGACCTGTTCAAAGATGAAAAACCCTTTATAACAATATGTTATTCAAAAAAATTGAACAGCTAGTAATAAAAACTGGAAAACAGTTGGTATTTGAGCATCTGATCCAATTTTCAATAAACAACAGGGGACTGGTTCTTAAAATCAAAGCAGTGTTGCAGCATCAAAGCAAGCAAGAAGAACAATGCAGTGAAACTTTACCTTATCTCAATCAAGTCAGTTCGATATAGTACAACTAGCCCACATTCTTTTTCATTTTTCTTGAAGGTTGTAGTCCAGCAACATGGTTTTAGGAGATTCACCTTCTGAATGGAGTTGTTTTCCCCCTGAATAAGGTAGCTTTGGTTATTGCAGGAATTGAGATAGAGAAATAATGAAATCAGAAAGAAAAAAATAAAAGCACCTGAAGCACAGACTTCAAAGGGTACAACCACATTGAATCCTCACAACAAAGTAAAATAAATAAATCCTCTAATTTCTCCCCAAAATATGTGGTTTCAGCGGAGGTCTCAAGTTCTGCTGCAAGTGGAGTACTTATTTCATCGGCCTTAGTTTGTGCAGATTCATTTTTAGCTTTGCTGTTTTGAGGTGAGCTCAGAGAATGCTTTTCAAAGGACATTTCAGAGAACAAATTGCCAGCATCTGCACAGATACAATTATCAGAAAGACATAACTCAAATAGGTAATATACAATTTGTTCTCTCTCCAACTGAAAATACTTACCTAAAATGTACATGGAAATTGTGCTGGATTCCTTTGGATGTATTGACTGAGATGCAAGAATAAAGCCTGTGGTGCCGTCACAAACAACAATATGTCCATCCTTGGTGATAAAGAATACCACACTCTTTGTAGAATCACTTGAAGTTTTAAGATTGGAGTCTTCTGAACTGTTTACTTCACTATGAGTATCAGAAAAAGATTTCACAGCCAAAGATATGACAGGGGAACTTGAGTCGGATATACTTTCTGTAAGAAACAAAACTGATGATGTACTAGTATCAAGCATTGCAACCTGAAATAGAAAACTGAAAAAGTGAATTCTAGCCCGCATTGCCAGAAAACAAGCCAGTGTAAGCTCATAACAACGGTATCATCCCACACAACCAAAGAGGTGACTAACCCGGCCACATTCAAATCCTACAGCAAGTCTGCTTCCAGAATTTGCAAATTCTAGGTTGCATATAGGAGAATTGAGTAAGGAAAACACAGCAATGCACTGAGGCCCATCTCCTTGGGGCAAAATATGAACTGCAAGCATGTTACACTGTGAGAATATACAGCAATGAAAACATCTAAACTGTCACACGTAGAATGAATACAAAGAATTTTATAATTAGAAATTGAATTAGCTTTAAACATTATATTCAATTACCAGCCAGTTAGACACATTCAACTTCTTTATTTGATTCTAACATTACCACATACGTCTCCTACAGCCATAGCAGGTTCATAGTCATTTATTGGATAGGTTCA
>CM034463.1:22310715-22397953 GCA_019925255.1 Litchi chinensis | reverse complement strand
TAAAGTTAGAGAGTTAGACAGCGGTTTAACAATATTTCATTTAATACCTTTATGATATAAGTCAAAATATTTCTATTATCATTTATCTCTCATTATTAAATAATATAATAATTAATCAAAATGAAAATTATATAATGAAGATCTTCTCCTAATGTTCATTCTTTTTTCTCTTTTCTAGATTATTTTGTAATTTAAGAATACAGTTTAATATTAACTTATTTAGATATAATCACATTTATTTAAATTTATAATTTGTTATATATAACGTTTAATAATAAAATTCTTCTTATTTAAAAAAAAAAAAAGAAACACATACAGTCTGATTCAGCCATTATTAACCACTAGACTTCTAACCTAGCAGCTGCATTTAACATTTATATAAATCTACGTGTCAATCTTGATTCTTCATCATCGTTAAACTATGTCGAGTTTGGATAAAAAAATCCAAAGAATTCAACCGGCAATATTAAAGTGATGGTGAGTGAGAGAGAAGCGCGTCAACAGAGGGATTCACGCATGACTGACAACCCATCAACACGGAACCAGTAACATATATCTGAAAAAAAGTGGGGTCCCCAAAAGTTTAACTCTCCAAGACCAAACCAGTCGAGTTTAAGATTCCAGAAATGTAGTTCATTTGCATGTGCATGTCATTTGAGTTTCATTTCTCAAAACTTGTTTAGGGGAGAGAAGTGTCTGTGTCTTCCCTTGTTTTGAAGTTTTGACTTTGACCCACTAAATTAAAAAACAAAGAAGACCAAAGAAACTGAGACGAAGAAAAGTCTCACTTTCCTTCCACCTTCTTCTTCTACTATCCAAAGAAGCTCATAAAAACCCCCCCTCAACTCCCCTTCTCGCTGCATATTCAAACCTCACACCCACCTTCCTGACTTGGGTTCCCTTTTTCTCTTACTCTTTAAATAAAAAAACAAAAGCACACATCTTCTCTACCTCTCTTACAAGTCTTTGATATTCACAAGGTGCTTTTTTTTTTTCGCTTCAAGGGGTTCACAGATGTTGTTTGTTCATGTTGTTTTAGTTGGTTTCTATGTTTCTCTGCTGGCTTTTCATTGGTTTGTAACATGGGGTTGGTTAGAGTCGCTTAAGATTGGTAAAGTCGGTTAGCTTTGAATGTTTGATGCTTTCAACTTTCAAAGCTGGTTAAATTTAGTTACTTTTTAGTCGATTTCTATGTTCTGTTCTTAAAAGTTGATATATATAAAAAATATATATTTTTTCATGTGTGAGTATGCATCTGTGATTTTTTGTCGATGGTTTGTTTTGGATATGGTGGTTATATTGAATTTTCTGTTGTTTGTGGATGTGCAGGAGTTGGTGTGTGCAGTGGTTCAAGCTGTGAACTTTGCACCTCAGATTCGCTCATGGAAGGTGAATCTATCAACATAAATGGTGGTTTGTATAAAAAATGCTCTCTTTTGCTTGAATTGTCAGCCTCTGATGATGTTGAGTCATTCAAGAGTGTAATAGAAGAAAAGGGTTTTGATGTTGATGAGGCTAGCTTGTGGTATGGTAGGAGATTTGGGTCGAAAAAGATGGGGTTTGACGAGAGAACCCCACTTATGATAGCTGCCATCTTTGGTAGTAGAAGGGTTTTGAAGTATATTATTGGAAGTGGTAAGGTAGATGTGAATAGGGCCTGTGGTTGTGATGGAGTCACTGCACTGCACTGTGCTGTTGCTGGTGGCGCCATCTCTTCGGTTGAGGCCGTCAAGCTGTTGCTTGATGCCTCTGCTGATGCTAACTGTGTTGATGCTAGTGGGAATAAGCCGATTGATCTTGTTGCTGTCTCGATGAAATCACCACGAATTGGTGGGAAAAGGGCAATTGAGTTGGTGTTGAAAGGTGATCAATCTGTGATTGTAGAGGAAGAATTGGAGAAACTGAAGATGCCTCAGTTGTCAAAAGAAGGGCTAGAGAAGAAAGAGTATCCAATTGATGTCTCTTTGCCTGACATAAATAACGGGATATATGGTTCCGATGAGTTTAGGATGTACACATTCAAGGTCAAGCCCTGCTCGAGGGCTTATTCACATGATTGGACTGAGTGTCCCTTTGTTCACCCTGGTGAGAACGCCAGGAGGAGAGACCCTAGGAAGTACCCTTACAGCTGTGTCCCTTGCCCTGAGTTTCGCAGGGGTTCGTGCCCCAAAGGGGATGCTTGTGAGTATGCACACGGTGTGTTTGAGTCCTGGTTGCATCCTGCTCAGTACAGAACCCGGCTTTGCAAGGATGAGGTTGGTTGCGCACGCAAAGTTTGTTTCTTTGCACACAAACCTGAAGAGTTGCGCCCTGTGTATGCATCCACTGGCTCAGCTATGCCTTCACCAAGCTCTATTGCCGCCAGTGCTGTAGATATAGGGACTTTGAGTCCGTTGTCGCTTGGTTCAGTATCTTTACCGTTGCCCACTACTTCGACACCACCAATGTCTCCGTTGGCCACTGCCTCGTCTCCAAAGAGTGCAAGCTTGTGGCAGAACAAAGTCAATCTCACCCCACCTGCCTTGCAGTTGTCCGGTAGCCGGTTGAAGACTGCTGTCAATGCTAGAGACTTGGACATGGAGATGGAATTGCTTGGGCTAGAGAACCATGCTAACAATTTGCAGCTGCAGCAGCAATTAATGGAGGAGATATCAAGCCTCCCGTCACCATCTCGTTGGAGCAATGAATATGCCAGACTCGGAGATTTGAAGCGCACGAATGGTGAAGATGTTCTGGAGTCTCTTGATTCCTCCATGTTGTCTCAACTTCAGGGGATGTCACTAAAACAATCGACACCAACTCAGTTGCAATGTCCAACCGGGCATCAAATTCGTCAAAGCACGAACCAACTTCGCGCAAGTTACCCTGGTGCCAACCTCTCATCCTCTCCTGTTAGGAAGCCCTCATCATTCGGGTATGATTCATCTGCTGCGGTGGCAGCTGCAGTTATGAATTCAAGGTCGTCTGCCTTTGCAAAGCGAAGCCAGAGTTTCATTGACCGTGGAGCCGTGACAAGTCGTGCTGGCCTTACTGCAACTACCAATTCTGCGTCTGTGATGTGTTCCGACCTATCAGGTTGGGGCTCTCCTAGTGGGAAAGTGGATTGGGGAATTCAGGGAGACGAGCTGACCAAGCTTAAGAAGTCTGCTTCATTCGGGTTTCGAAGCAACAATCTAACTAAAACACCATCACCACCAACAGCAAACTATATGGCATCAACAAATGTTGATGAGCCAGATGTGTCCTGGGTTAATTCCTTGGTGAGAGATGTTCCTCCAGTTGGAGCTGGCCTTTTCGGTTCGGAGAAGCAGCAATATAGTCCATGGGGGGAGCAACTGTACATAGAACAGAAGCAGATGGTGGCCTAATGGACATCAATCTGCTCCTAGCTCATGCTGACCAAAAATTGGTATTCTTTCAATTCTTATTAGGATCAAAGCCATTGTAGGTCTAGGAGATCGAAACAAGAAACGGAAAACAAAAATCATGGCAAGAAGAATGCCTCTGCTTATCTCATGCAGAATTTAGTCCGTCGAAAGATTAGATTGAGCTAGAGAGGAAAAATTTGTTAATTTATTTCATATTTTTATTATTATTATTTTTTTAATCTTCATTGGCAACTAGTAGATCATTTTAATTTATCAAAATGTGATATCGTAGAAGTCAAATGGAGAGGGAAAAGTCTTTCTCTTTAACTCGTTGTATTCCTTTGGACATTTACATTGTAATTTACAATATATGATAGTAATCCAATCCATCTTGTGATCAATTCGCTTTCGTTATCATTTCAGAAGTTGGCTTCTGCTCTTGCAATAGCTGAGTAGTTCTATTCTTATTATGGCTTGAACCAACCATTGCTATGTTGAGATGACAATGTGTGCTAGATACTTTTGATTGATGATACGATTTATGCTAACTGTTCTATATAAGTACTTGGATGAGAGGCAATCGTCCAATATCATCAACTCTGTATGGTCATTTTTAGACATACCCCTTCATGCTTAAAATGTTATAATCAAACACTTGCAAGATAGTCTTGAGTACCGAAGAACATCAAGAGAGAATAAATTTCACCAGCATCACCATAGACAAGATTTGGTTTGTTTATTTTGTTATCAAACTACGTCTTGTGTGGAAGAGAATAGGGGTGTTAAAACAAATCCTGAAGAGAAATTGTAACAAAATTTTGTTTTTTTTTTTTTTTTTTAACTTTCGGTCTTACGACTAGGTCAAAATGAAGCTAAAATCAAGATATTCGTACCATCATAACCTTTTAGAAAAAGTTTGAACAACATTTCAAATCGAATTAACTTATCATAACCTAAATGCAATAATTGAGTTTGGAAATTGCTGAGTGCCAACTGACTTTTAATAATACATCATATATCTCGTATATCTTTTATTTTAATAATATTACACATATATATAAATATATTTTTCTTTTTTTTTTTTTAAAAAGAGAGAGAGTGAGTGGCATGTGATGCACGCCAAGTTGTCCTCCAAGGCTCTTGCCTGGAATTTGGAGGAGAGCAAAGTGCCATCCAGACCAGACCAGACATCAACAAGACCTGTGGGTTCCACACTTGCTTTACTGGTGTCTTTCATTTGGTGCTGACAGTAAAAAAAAAAAAAAAAAAACTCTGTGAGCATTTTGTTATTGTGGTGACGGCCGCCCACGAGAGTAATCTACAACCACACACATCATCACGTATTGTTTATTCTTGTAGATAGAACTTTCTTGCATGCTTCTTTTTTTTAAAAAGAAACCCCACTTAATTGATACCATTCTTGTAGTGTTTGCTTGGAGTTTGCACCACAAAACAGAAGGCCTTTTATCCTCCAACTAATGTAAATATTAGTTTTTAATGAGTATAGAGATTAGTGGGGAGGCTTTGATTATCCTAACAACTGATTACTTGTTGTGCCTAAAAATGACACTAGTTGATTGTTGATTTGTTAGTGTTTGTGTATACTATTGATTTATTTTAAGATTAAGAAAGAGTCTTTGGTTGACCAAGACAATGATTATGACAATTTTATAATTTTTAGTGAATGATGTATATATGTTTGACCTCTTCCTATTACATATACATATGATATATAAATAATTGAGATGCCTACATCAATTATCAGTAAAGGCAGTCAATATTCAATAGGTGACTACTGACGACATTGGACCATTACCGGATACCAATTAACTTACTTGGTAATTGTCTTCTTTTCTTATAAAAGTGGTTTTACATTTAAGCTCCAATTACATCTATGTTAAAAGAAATTTAGTTTATAAATTATAACCAAAAATATGTTTGAATGAACAACTAATCAAACAAGAAACAAATCCAAGTTACAAGAAGTTGATCAAAGAAGTGTCAAATAAACACATTAACTCTTGATTAAATAAATCAATATTTCTCCTTTCATATTTGTGGTTACTGTTGAAATTTTAATCTTGTCTTATAAAATAAAAATAAATGTGGAAAAACCTTTATTCTATGTTGTGGAAGTAGCTATCTTAACTGTATTACTTGTAATTAATCACTTTGTATATAACATTACTTGAGTTGTATATGATCCTGCTAGATTTCGATGGAACCTTCATCTAATCTGTTGTATTTTTTTTTTTTTTTTTGTCTTTGAGGGAAAAAGCATTTTGGGTAAAAAGAGTGCTTGGCATAAAATAAGGGGCTGGGCTGGAAATATAGAACAGTAAATTGATATGCAAAACTTGACCACTCAACTTGGGCCAAATTTAAAAGAGGCCCACAGATTCCTTGATTATGAGATTTTGTCATATCCAACATGAGTTCGTCTTATGAAAAACATGCTCGCAGGTATCTCTCTGTCTATCTGTTGCGTGATTCTCTGTGTATTTTTAATGTGCAGATTAAGTGTTCGATGAATTTCCTCTTAAGAAATTTCAATCCCATATGTATCGTGCTTTCTGGGTTATTTTTAATTTTTATGTTTAGCATTGGACATTTGCGCATTTGTTTTGTTATAACTGCACTCATTTTTATCAGGGTCGATTACAAGTGGTTATTTCCAGCCCCAATTTGTTAACTTGCCGAGAAAATGGAACGTCAAAGGTAGTTACATGCTTTTTTGTGATGTCAATGCAACATTGTCGACATTGTCTCCCTCTAAAATCGATAAGATTGCACCAATTTTGGTGCTTTTTATGTTTTTATATTATTTTATGTGGGGCGGTAATAAGATGTGAACGCACACACATTTGCATCTTGAACATTGCGTTGTCTTGAATCTTGATATGTGAAGAGGGTGGTGTACTTACAGGTGTAAAAGGGGAAAAACTTTGTTTTTCAAGAGACAGGTTGTTTGTGAACAATATGATCACTAGCAGTTCTAACCGGGAGGAAAAATTATATTTTGATCGTGAAGAAGGTGAAAAGGTGCTTCCTTTGGTTAAGATGTGTGGGATTACATCAGCCAAAGATGCTGCTATGGCAGCAGAAGCTGGTGCTAATTTTATTGGGATGATTATGTGGTCCAATTCGAAACGCTCTGTTTCGCTTTCAGTAGCGAAAGAGATTTCCAAAGTTTCAAGGGAATACGGGGCGGAGCCTGTTGGGGTGTTTGTGGATGATGATGCAGACACGATATTAAGAGCTGCTGATTTGGCAAACCTTGAATTTGTGCAGGTGTATGTAGTTGATGTCTTGATTAATTTGAATGTAGTATTGTGTTAGTATTAGTGCTTAATTTGTTAGACTTTGTGCTTGTGTAGCTTCATGGAGATGGTTCTCGAGCTGCATTTCCGACTCTGGTACAAGAAAACAGAATAATATATGTTCTTCATGCGAAAGAAAATGGGGAACTTTTAAACCAGATTTCTGATGAAGAGTGTGCTCTAGTTGATTGGGTTCTTGTGGATAGTGCGAAGGGTGGAAGGTAATGAGAAGCTATTTGCATTTTATTTTAGCTTCATTTTGTATGTCTTAACAGTTTTACATAAGAATCAAATTGTAATCTAGAGGTTTAGTATGGACATTTCTACTACAAAATAATATCATACAATCATTCTGGTGGCTTATTCACTTATTGATCAGGTGTAGTCTATGATATTCCTTCAACTTCATCGTTATATATTGGTTTCTCGATGAAAGTACACTGCCTGTTTTGTCCAAAACTAAGCCAACACTAAAATTACTAGGTTTTATTGAAATTCATATGGTTTACATGAATTGACATGCAATTTTGTCCAAAGTGTTTAATTAATAAGTTAAATTTGTTTTGAAACAAATCAATTGCAGATTGGCAAAGTGTAGTCTGTGCTGAAATAGTTCATGAAATTTTCATCAATTCATGAATGGGGAACTGCTGTAGTATCATTTCTTTTCCTGCATTTCATCCGAACTTCTTTTGATAGTGTTGACATTGTCTGCAGTGGCAAAGGATTTAATTGGGCCCAGTTTACTTTACCACCAATTAGAAGCAAAAATGGGTGGCTCTTGGCGGGAGGGATCAATCCTGGGAATGTTCGTGAAGCACTTTCCACCCTCAAACCTAACGGCATTGATGTTAGTAGCGGCATCTGTGCCTCTGATGGTATTCAGAAGGATCAGTCTCAAATGTCTTCTTTCATGAATGCAGTACGTTCTGTGCACTATCAATCAAATATGAGCTAAGGAAATGCATATGGGCAAAGGGTATGATGCATTCATGCTTCAAATTTGCTATTTCAGGGTAAAGCATTTGAGATGGATCAAGAATAGGCTGGTCTCAAGTACTGAGATTTGAACCATTTGAACTATTGGTCTTATTGTGTAGTTTTGTTCCTTTTCTGCTTATTTCCTACAGAGTTATGGAGTATATTAAGCATTATTATCAAATAAACATGTGATGAACATACATTTGTATCAAAATTTTGGTTTTTGTTGTTTTGATTGGTTCTAATTAAATAGCAATTATTAATGCATATTATTTGTGGTGCACACCAATCTGGAGAGACACTCTTAGTTGGAATGGCATATTTTTTCCTCATTAATAAATTACAGATAGGGACATCTATCCATGTGTGACAACATAACAAGCTGCAATTATCTTTGCAAGGCACCTCTTCTCAATCACAAGAGGAAAAATAAATATATGGGGCACAATGGTAGCCTCCCAAACAGTGGTAATACAAAATCGGATGATTGTTAGGAGTTAAATAGCTGGTCATAGAGGATCGATAGCTTGGTGTGCTTCACTTGTGATGCATAAAATAATTCAGGACTTCAATCCAACTTCTTGGATCCATTGAGCTGAGTGTCAGTTTGATAATACACAACATCCCCAGTGTCGCTGACGTAGTGGTCTTTTTTCATGCTTCTTATAAGGTCTCCCAGTAGGTGAAATGGGAGAGGTAACGATTTCCTTGGCTCTCTGTAGTACTTCCCGAGCACAGGCTTAGCTGCTTCAGTCTGTAACATCATATTCGATACATCAGAATTAAAATGCGAAAAACCAAACTGTCTGCCAATTGGAACGTGTTCCTATAAGAGCATAAATACTCACTGCTTCTATCAAGTGATAATGTGGGATTTGAGGGAAGAGATGATGAATCACATGGGTTCCAATATCATGGTGAATGTTATTGATCCAGCCATAGTCGCGATCAAGTGTTGTAAGCCCTCCTCTTAGATAACTCCATTCCTGTTTCGCCAACAATGATCAAAGACAAGTTAAATTAGTTTGATATCGAAGCATTAAATTACTCGGTTTAATCTTTCCTACAATTTTCAACATGTCATTTCATACCTTTCCACGATACCATGGAAGCTTATCTTCATGACCATGGTGATGCAAGTAAGTAACCAAATCCAACCACATGACAAATATCTGCATTTGGATGCCAAATCATAAACAGCATTCAAAACATTGGATTCTGACCAAGAAGATAGAAACAACAACAAAACACAAAGAAAATGAACATACCCAGTATGGAATGAAATACAGTTTAAGCATTTGGAGAGGACCCAATTGGAAGGACAAATAGGCAAGGATAGCAGCCATTGCAGTCCAACAAGCAGTGGAAGTTAACACATCTTTTCTCTCATTTGGGACAAACAAGTCACTGTCTGGATGAAAATGTGAGCCTTTCTTTCCAGGACTTCTACCCCACTGCCAATCAAAACCAGCATTAGCATATCATACCGTAAACTGTTAGACACACAAACCATGATGTTCATAAAATGATTCATTATACGTATATTGAAGTATGGCTTACCAGATAAAAAGGGTATGCAAGCATAGGAAAAGGCACGGTGAATCTCAATGTTCTTGTTGCAAGATCCAAACTGTTGTAAATTTTCTCTGAAAGCTGCAGAGAATACACAGTTCATATCAAACATTTCCACTGAAATGAAAACAATATTATTTGAGAAGAGAAAGCACTTACTGGATGCCATGATTCATCATTTTCGACATGTCCATGGTTCTGATGGTGAGTTCTATGACTGATTCTCCTGCAGAAAAAATCATCAAAATTGTAGTCAGATTGACAGTCAAAGACAATACAATAGCATCAACTAGGACCAAGATGAGTTTTTTGTTTATGAACTAACCATCCATGATAAGGTACAAGAATTGAAGAATGAAGAAGATGTCCCACGATACTATTCAGTTTTGGGTCGTTAGAGAAGCTACCATGTCCACTGCAAATCAAAACCAAATTATTATAAACAGAGAAGTGAGCATCCAAATTCAACAATGAAACACAAAGTTGTTGTAACTTGTAGTGGTTAGTTAGAGTTTTTACCAGTCATGTCCTAGAACAAAGAGAGCCCAAAACATGGTCCCTTGAGCAAACCAATAAAGAGGCCAAACAATCCAGTTGTTGAAATACGCAGCAACAGCAGCCAAGCTAAAAACAACAACAACATCTCTCACAACATAGCTCATGGACCTCCTTGGATCCTTGACCCAACAATGCTTTGGAATAGCTGCTCTAATATCAGACAACTTGAAAGGAGGTGGAGCACCAGGGTCAAACTCACTACCACCACCACCATTCTCTTCTTCAACTCCATTGACATCTTTTTCTTCTTCTTCATTCAATATTATAGGTCCACTCAAAGGAACACTCACATTGACTGACCTTTTTTTGTCTCTCAAATCACCTGAGACCTTCAATGAAGAGCCAAAGTTGTGAGCTTTAGAGACTTGTAAAGGTCTAAACTTGGAGAGGTTTGTGGTGTTGGAAGAGAAACCAGTTCTGGGCTTGGGGTAGTTTCTAGGCAGAGGTCTGATACCACATTCTGATAAGACACAGCTAGCCATTGAAGGAAAACCCCAGTTACAGGCTATGTTGTATATATATCAATCTGTCAAGCTAAGAGAGAGAGAGAGAGAGAGATTGAGATTTGAAGAGAACTTGTGAACAGACGTACAACTACTTTTGAAGAGAAGATAACACAAGGTCCTCTCTCCTCCAGTGCTTCCAATTTGTGCTTCTTGTTGCTTGTCCTCTATGTACAATACACACACATATATATAAAAATGTGTATGACCATGTGAACGTGTGTGAAATTGCTTCTCTCAACTTCTCCGTTAGTGCATGTAAGTGACGCTGGCCCTTCTGTGTTGGGAAAATTTTCCGTGTTATGGTATCATCGCATCCATCCAACAGTCCAACTGAAAGTTATCGAACGTACATCTTTCAGATTATACTTTTATTTCGTTCAATAACATTTAATTTTTTTACCATATAATACATTTTAATTATATAAATATAATAAAATGGTATCATTCAAGATTTTTTATTTTTTTAAAATTACTTTTAATACGTAGAAATGATCGGTCACAGAATTCCTTAAAAATTTACTTGCACGAAATTTCAATTTGCTTGCAATAGTGACAGAGGGGGAAGATATCGTATCTGATAAATTTTGTAGCAGTGTATTCGGTGGAGCCTAACTCGGTTTGTTTGTTGACCACTAATTTTTGACGAGTGGGTCATGAACGTGTGAAAGGAGGAAGAGCGATTACGTGTTCAAATCATGCTCGTTGAATGGGAATTCTATATGATGAAATTCTTTCGATTTCTGTCAAATTCAATGTCAATTTTGTTTACCTTGAAAAGTCATTTCATGTTTTTCTCGTTTTGGTTTTGAATGAAATGGCTTTTCAATATGACCTCACCACACACTTCATGTTCCAATTCTAAAAGGCAATTTGGTCCAGGTTCATCATAACTTATGTGCATGGTTAAGGTAATGATGGTTGAAATAAAAATAAAATCATGAAGATATGTAAATTCATCCAGTTCAAAGAAAGTTATTCTTTTATGTCATTTATCACCACCCTCAAGAGCTGGGGGGCTTCGCTATCACCACCCAATTTACTTTTCTCGCATGTCTTTCGTCTTTCATGATTCAATATTCTTAAGTCACACCAATCCGTCTTCTGTTTAGTTGTTAAACTCTAATGCATTGACGATAATATAGGGAAGACCCTATGGAAAAATAACCAAAAAACCCTAGTAATGTTTAACAAGTTCATTTTAATTTTAATTTTTGAGAAAATGCTTTAGAGCTAAGGACCAAATTTGAGATGTCCCAAATGGATTTTTATGCACGCTATAGTGAGCTTGGTCATTTTGGGGATGTGAAACATAGAATGAAAATGAGACCACAAACTCCACTCACAAAGCTAGTGCCCTTATCACTATCAACGACATGGCATTCTTCAATTGGCTTTACAAAGTTCTAGGACCGTCCTGTCAATCCATTAAAAACATATTTTAAATTTTCAATTCTATCGGTCTAGACAAAAACACTTGAAGGAGAAAAACGTGCAAATAAAGTCACTAAGGACTTTAACATGATTACCTAAACCAGACCCGACCCTATGCAAAACATGTTACATGACATAAAAAATGGGAAAAATCTTGTGTTAAGGTCTTTGTTTGTGGATTCAAGTTAAAAACATTGACCTCTACCAAGAATAGATCGTGTTTATAAAATATCAACAATTCTAACCAATAAAACTTTGACAAAAGTCATCCTCTACATTTTCAATATTAGTAAACTTTTCTTTAAGGCAAGTCTTAAAAATACATATTAATAAATTCACGGAATTATTTACTATACATTTGTACAAAATAAATAACCACTACATTTCAAATTTCAATTGGGTTACTTCAACTAATTGGGTTACACAACAATATACACACAAGTTTGTCATATGTGCCACCATTTACGCTTTTCCATAGTCTTGACAAGTTCGTTTGCCATATCTGCGAAGCTTTCTGCCCCACTTTGCAGCTCTTCAGTTCGGTCACGCAGTTTCTGGTAGTATAATCAGATTCGGAAACAGGAAGCTTAATGATATGTATAGCAGCATGGTAGAAGCATTGAGAAATGTTTTTGTGTTTCGTTTAGCCATTATTATGTATTTCTAGATAGTTTTAGTTTCGGTCACTCATTTGCTTTCTCCAAATATGTCATGGTATAATTAAAACGTCCATGGTCTGAAAATATTATGTATTTCCAGGAAGTTTTAATTTCGATCACTCATTTGCTCTCTCCAAATACGTGATGGTATAATTAAAATGTCCATAGTCTGAAATTTTGAAATTCCCTTGTCTACAATAGATTCTACATACTTAAATAAGTAACCTACCTCAAGTTTTTCCTGACGTTCCGCAAGCTTGTTCTTTGCTTCCAAGGCTGCAGAAGATGCATCCTGGAAAGGCTGATCATGTCAGAAGATATAAATCATTGAACTAGAGACATTTATTAATTATCTCTAAGAAATTACCCCAGGTTTCCTATATTTGGCCTTAATTTCATCGACTGTTTTACTTTTAGGTGTGCCTTCAAATAATTTTTCCTTTTCCGTTCTCTTATCTGCAGAACAACAATATTTTAAATGGTAAGAATATAAAAAATTGGAAAACTACTAAATATAGATAAATTTTTAAGTATACCTCTTTCATCATTCTTGATATTTTGGAACGAAGATGAGACAACTAGAGGTCCATCAATGACAATGTCATCTGTGCCAGGTCAGTAGTTTAGTTAGAAAAAAAGGGTACAAAGTGGACAGAAAAGGAATATCAGAGAGAGAGATAGTGAACCTATGTTAAGCTCCACGACATCTTGATCATCCTTGACGGCCTTAGTGGGAGGCTTTGAGAATGCAGGGTTATCATTTACGTCCGTGCAAGGCTTTAAGAATGGAGGGTAAGAAAATATATGGTCTAAGTGTGCACAAGTGCTGTTACTGATTTCCGGCCGATCCACCTTGTGCTCCACCTTACCAGCCTTGAAGCCTTTAACAATGCCACTAAAAATGCCAGAGGTAGTATCCTGTGGAAACAGAATTTAACCAAAAAAATCCTTGACTTTAAAAATAAACACTTTGAACCATGAGATCAACCTCTACTTTCTTCTGAATTGGAGATAAATTGATAGTGGTTTCAGCAGCAGCTGCAACGACCTTGTCGTGAAGACGGGGCAATGACTCAGGAATTCTGAACAAGGAAAAGATTCTCATGAAAATTAAAAGGAGTTTCACTTTGTAAGTTCAGTTATAGGTAATATTCTGATGAAAAAACTATACACATATTTATGCAGGGGGGGCGAGGGGACTAATGGGATGAGAGAGTAAGAGAGCAAAAAACCTGAAATTATTTTCATAGGCCAAGAGTGATATGAAAACAAATTCACACCCATTAATCTGCAAAGCAAATATGTGATGGACTCACGTTAGACATTATAACTCAAGCTACAATTTGGTGGTGGACACCAAATTGATGAAGCCATAATACTTATGGAAAAGACATAATAAATCAAATAGTTAAGGAAGAATATGTGACATGGCAATGCCATAATCATAAAAGTATAGCACTTCAAGAATTATAGTGAGAATATCAAAGGGGAAAATATACACAAGGCATATATAGCAAACATGATTTTAACATTATTGCACTTCCTTAGACTAGAGAACACGTGATATGTAACTTAGTGAAGATAAATATCTGGTTCATTTCAAAAATCAAGAACATTAGCTAAATAAAATAAATAAAAAGAACCAACCAGCACAATTTGCCCGTTATCAGAAGAAGAGATTGTCTTTTCCATATTAGTCTTGAAGTTCCACCTTAGAATTGATGTCAGAGAAGTTTCTCCTACCACTTCAAGATTAGGCAAAGACCTGTTCAAAGATGAAAAACCCTTTATAACAATATGTTATTCAAAAAAATTGAACAGCTAGTAATAAAAACTGGAAAACAGTTGGTATTTGAGCATCTGATCCAATTTTCAATAAACAACAGGGGACTGGTTCTTAAAATCAAAGCAGTGTTGCAGCATCAAAGCAAGCAAGAAGAACAATGCAGTGAAACTTTACCTTATCTCAATCAAGTCAGTTCGATATAGTACAACTAGCCCACATTCTTTTTCATTTTTCTTGAAGGTTGTAGTCCAGCAACATGGTTTTAGGAGATTCACCTTCTGAATGGAGTTGTTTTCCCCCTGAATAAGGTAGCTTTGGTTATTGCAGGAATTGAGATAGAGAAATAATGAAATCAGAAAGAAAAAAATAAAAGCACCTGAAGCACAGACTTCATAGGGTACAACCACATTGAATCCTCACAACAAAGTAAAATAAATAAATCCTCTAATTTCTCCCCAAAATATGTGGTTTCAGCGGAGGTCTCAAGTTCTGCTGCAAGTGGAGTATTTATTTCGTCGGCCTTAGTTTGTGCAGATTCATTTTTAGCTTTGCTGTTTTGAGGTGAGCTCAGAGAATGCTTTTCAAAGGACATTTCAGAGAACAAATTGCCAGCATCTGCACAGATACAATTATCAGAAAGACATAACTCAAATAGGTAATATACAATTTGTTCTCTCTCCAACTGAAAATACTTACCTAAAATGTACATGGAAATTGTGCTGGATTCCTTTGGATGTATTGACTGAGATGCAAGAATAAAGCCTGTGGTGCCGTCACAAACAACAATATGTCCATCCTTGGTGATAAAGAATACCACACTCTTTGTAGAATCACTTGAAGTTTTAAGATTGGAGTCTTCTGAACTGTTTACTTCACTATGAGTATCAGAAAAAGATTTCACAGCCAAAGATATGACAGGGGAACTTGAGTCGGATATACTTTCTGTAAGAAACAAAACTGATGATGTACTAGTATCAAGCATTGCAACCTGAAATAGAAAACTGAAAAAGTGAATTCTAGCCCGCATTGCCAGAAAACAAGCCAGTGTAAGCTCATAACAACGGTATCATCCCACACAACCAAAGAGGTGACTAACCCGGCCACATTCAAATCCTACAGCAAGTCTGCTTCCAGAATTTGCAAATTCTAGGTTGCATATAGGAGAATTGAGCAAGGAAAACACAGCAATGCACTGAGGCCCATCTCGTTGGGGCAAATCATGAACTGCAAGCATGTTACACTGTGAGAATATACAGCAATGAAAACATCTAAACTGTCACACGTAGAATGAATACAAAGAATTTTATAATTAGAAATTGAATTAGCTTTAAACATTATATTCAATTACCAGCCAGTTAGACACATTCAACTTCTTTATTTGATTCTAACATTACCACATACGTCTCCTACAGCCATAGCAGGTTCATAGTCATTTATTGGATAGGTTCAAAATTATGAGTCGCCCACATAGATCTGAGTAATCCGGTCTGAGACACAAGCACAAGTTTGTGCAAACCCTACCAGTATAAGAAACTTGTGCAAACACAAGTTTCTGACCCATCACAAAGCTAGGTAGCCAACCAAAGTATAAGAAAAAAAAAATCCCATACAAAGAAAATTTTCTCTTAGAGATATCACAAACCATGACTGCAACACACACGAGTAATATAATAGAAAAGAAAATATAAACTAGGATCTTCACTGTTTTAAGGGGAAAAAATGCTGAATCATAGGGGAAGGAGAAGGTGGTTGAATTCCCCAGCCACATACATTAGTTATCACATGAAATATCATATTTATCAGATAAAAAAAAAGGCGAACAATTTGTTATGGCTATTTGAGACAATTCATGGAAGTTTATCAGTGTTTTTTTTAATGACCTAAACCCAAGACATAAACTGTCAAAGTACCGGGTTTGAACCGTGAAGTTTTAAGACTGACAATATGAGATGAGACAATGTGTACGTGTTTTTGCTGCTTTGTCCTCTCTTCTTGCTGATTTTCTCCACTGATAGTTTGTTTTTCTGCTAACCCATGTTTGAACAGCTATACAACTACAGTGGAAGACGAGAGACTCCCTCTACTCTATTTCTAGTTAACATGTGCTTTAGTCTTGTGACCTGGAATTTAGTTCCAATAACTATTAATTCCTTAGATTCATTCTCCTTCTCTTACTATTACTCCTTTAAATTATGAATGAAAACCATTATAACAATTGAATGTAAAAGGAAGTGTACAATGACATCTGAATACAGGAATTAAGTATTCACAAGGCTGTACCTTCTTTTCCGGCTTCTGTCACAAAGTTCAAATTCATTTCATTTGAGCTCCCCACAAGCTTATATAAGCAAATCTATTTTCCAAGAAAAAATGTGAGTCACTACAGCATTAAAATATGTTCATCATAGAAGAAGGCACACATGGAAAGATGTTACTCTTACCATACCACATGCATTGCCAATAGCTAAGCTCAAAGTGAAGGAGCAAAATTCCAATGCAGATACAGGTGCACTTGCAGAAGCAGTTTCAATACCTGCCAGCTGCCCATCAGATAATACATATCCCATCACTTGTGTTTTTGATAAATAACACCAAAACCAAACAGCCAAAGTTGTGTACAACAATCCAAACTTAGACATTACTAAATCCTAATATTTGCACCAACCTCAGATCCTAAAACATAGATAAGTGACAGAGACGGATACGTTGCATCCCATATTTTAACAGATCCATCTTGGTAGCCTGCTATATACAATCTGTCAACAAGATAATCTTCAACATCATTAAATTGGCAGGGCATACCGCCTGTCAAAGGCCACTGTGTACTCCCTCCCACTGTGGCTGATGGTATGTGTGATGCTCGGACTTTTGCAGCTGAGACTTCCTAAAGAACAAAGCAAGCCTAAATTAATAGCTGGTTATAAGAAAAACAGAGAGAGAAAGTTGCATTGGTATTAAATAACTATGCAATGTCCCTTGAGAAAATCCCAGAGTAAATTATGATACCTTAGAAAAATCCCTTGAATACTTTCCATCTCTATTAACCAAACCAAGCTTTCCCACAGTAAGGTATGGTTCAATGGTGGGTACAACCATAGGATACTGCAATGAAGAAGCAGAAGTCTTTTTCTCTTGTCGAGATATTAAAGAAGACAAGAGAGCATCATCATAAACATGCAATTGTCCTGGATTTGTCAATACAAATAGCAAAGTGCCAAAACTTTCCATCCCACCAAGACTAGGTAACAAAACCATATCAGCAAATGAGCCATTAAGTGTAAGATCTACACGGCCAATACATTTCAAACTTTCTATCCCAGAAGACCAATCAAGGCACACCATCTGCAAAAACAAAAGGAAAATTATTACTGCAGAATCAACATGATAAATCATATATGTATTCATATTCTATTTAAATTAATGAGTTGTTGACCCCAGGATAATGGTATAAAACACTTTCCATCATGAATAAATTGAGTACCAAAAATATTTTGAATCATGGCAGTATTTTGAGATGCTAAACAGGTTTGAAAGCACACCGTTAGGACTTCTTCAGATCCAATTCCATCACCACCATAGACAAAGAGTTGGCCACCGTCATGTGATCTGTCAGTAGACCAATGCAATACAATGACGGGTAGTCTTCTACCGGCTGATGATAACTGCAGCTTAACAACATTATTAGATGAATTTTCAACTTTCTGATCTTTGGTAGAGGCATCAGTTGGTAGGTTCCAAAACATTATATCTCCGTCTACATAACCAACAGCAAGAACTGAACCATCAGTAGATGCCCAACACAAAGAGCTTATCTCTTTCTCTGCTTCTTCATTGTCTTGTAGATTTTCAGAGTGCTCAGGTCTTGCACTTTGTGAAGAATGAACAACTGTTTCACCTTTTAACTGGAGATCTTTATTCCCTCTAACTACAACCACTTTATCCTCAGAAACATCCCAAAGAACAATCAAGCCATTATCATATGCAATCAGCAATCTGTAAAAGGATATTCTTTTAATGTGTTGAAATGAACAACACAAACCAAAGTAAAGGTACAATCTGCAAACCAAACTAAAGTCAAGAACAACACACAAACCCTTCATTTGTTCAAGCAATACTCACACTGCTATCTTTCATGCCCATCTGCAGCTCCATTTACTTCTGAAACCACCTAATTATCCCTAATTTAAGTCAAATCACTCAATTAAGTTCGATATTTTCTGGTGCATGGGTTCTGACTAGGTGTTTACAGGAATAGATTATTTGTCTCCTAATTATATTTAAAAGGAATTGCTCATACATAGTATGACAGTATAAGCCGGTATAACACATTGGCTAAATGCCAGTACTTAATTCATATTTCTTTAAGACCAGAATAACATTTTCTCCAAAAAAATTAAAAAATAAAAAATAAAAGAATGAGGTAGCTTCTGGGAGGGAATCAGTAAAGTCAAATTCATTGTGTTGAAAGTTATAAAAAGGAGAGAAACTTCCAAGTAAAATTTGCCTTGCCTTTTTCCCTGAGAACATGGTTGGGGGAGAACTCCAACAACAGAAGATTGATTAGATGATGAAATTCCAGCACCTTCTGCAGAATTGAGAAAAGATGTCGTGTTGATTAGATTTTGAACCTAATAGAGCTGCATGATTATTCTGAATTTAAAATGTGTGGGCCATACACATGTAGGCAGCTAAAATGTAACTTAACCATTCCTAATTGTTGCTCTCTGAAAACAGATAACCAGAGGGCAAAAGGTAAAAGAAATTAAGTTGTCAAAAATATCTTGCTTTTGAAAATTTTCAGTAATTCATGGGTTCAAATGCAAATTAATGGATAAACGTTTTAGATCATCTATGTTAAAGAACTTATTGAAGAAAAATTGTGGACTAGAGTTAAAGAAGTGAGAATGGAAATTTCCGAAGGCTACATATTTTCTCAAAAGTAAATCAGCCAGTTACAAAACTGAAGCCATTACCAGCAATGACATCTGTGGGAACATAATATGGCAGGAAAGTCAGCTTTCCTTCTTCAGCAACATACTTCAGTACAGACACCATTCCATGCTCGTCTCCAACATACCTAAATGTAAGGCAGAGGACGCAACATTAAAAGCCAGAGACAAAGTTTTGAGGTGTATAAACAGCCAAATCGATGGCAACTAAATACCCAATAGGCTTCAAGAAAAGACGACTATCATACATGTAACTGGTGCTATGAATGACAGAGAAAGCAGTTATATTGGACTCCCATAGTAAAGTGGAGTTTATTTGCCTGTGTTCCAAATCCCAAACCTGCCAACACCAGTAAGCTATAAATGAGCCAATAATAAATGTTGATGGGAACGGAAAAAAATGAAAGAAAGAACACACACAAAATAAAGAAAGGTCAGCATAAAATTAAAGCAATGAAGACATTGTATGAAGAAGCACATAATGCTTAACACTAGAGTAGCATATCACCAGACACTTGCAGCTTTTAGTACAAAAATGAATACCTGAATTTCATTTTCATTTGAGACAGTGACTAGAAAACCTTGATTTCGCAAGAACTGTCAGAAAAAGCAACACAATACATAATACATTATGATTGCACACACAGTTAAGAAGCGAAACAATGTCAAGAGCCTCGCAGGAGCAAAACACTAGTTAATAACTGCAGCCCAATTTACAAACCTCCAAGTATTTGAAAGGTAAGTGCTTAGGAGATACAAGTAGGCCTTCAATATTATCGCCACCAAGCACTTTTATCCTGCCATCCCTGCATCAAATCAAAACTAAAATTCAAATTCACTCTGCGTCCTATAGCACTAGCTTAAGCTGTCAATTAATGCATAATGTAAGACAAAAAAGCAATGCATTTTATCCAATCCAATGATATCATGCCAGCATAGTTAATTAAACATGTTTTCCATACCGAATGACACGATTTCAAAGTACTTATCGAAAACGACATACTACAACACAAACACATCTCACATTGATCAACTACATACCAAAACCAAAATAAACAAACAAACAACCAAACAAGCATAATTATGGAAAAAGAATGGGAATACTGACAGAGTTGCAACTGCCAAGAGACGTTGATGGGGATCGAAAGCAAGAAGAGACGCAGTAGAAGGTATTCCATAATGAACAGTTACACGTGGATCCAAGTCCTTCACTGTCAACGTTCCTCGTTTCTGTTCAACAACACAAAATCCATATCGATTTCTACAAAATAAGCTTTGATTTTGAAAATTAAAAAATCATTAATTTCCTCGTCTCTGCAAGCTTATACATCAAAATTTAAAAGAATTGAGATTAAGGTGATAATTTGAACCGAAAAATAGAGAGTACCGGAGGAGAAGGCTGTGGCAAGGTGACTTTTTGTAAGAATTTGGTGAACATTTTAGGAATCGCAAGGCGTGTATTTGAGGGAGAGAGGATGACATGGGGCAATTTTTATGGGGAAATATTGATGTTCGTTTCCCTGATTGCGCCAAAGCTTACGTGTCATTCAGCTACCGAACTAATGGGGGCCCATTTCACTGACGTCGACTTTGTAGCTCTCGTTTTGGTGGACCGGACCGGTTTGTCATTTGTGGACAGTTAACATTAAGAAAAATATACATGTCCAACGTAAGTTAGTTGGCAAAAATTCATATTTATATATATATATATACACATCGAAAGCTTATACTCAACAGGTCAAAAAAATGTTGAAATAGTTCAGCAATCATCCACTATATAAATTGAATATATGCTTTCATAACAGGGAGACATTTATTCCTACAATAAAAAGATCGTCCAGATAATATCAAAATCAAGACTTTGTAGCTCTCGTTTTAGACCTTGAGGGAGAAGATCATTGGCTATAATCAATCATTTTTTAATTTATATTTGGTGTAAATATATTTTTATATAACTAAGTTTGAGTATAATTCTCTTTATATGTTAAAATTGATGATGATAATTTGGTCCTTTACAAGATTTGTTAAATCTTGTACCAGATTAATCACGCAAAACTAATATCGAACGGAGACAATGATGAAAGGTGGAGATTTGTACTAGATTGTTTTTAATTATATTAAATTAATGATTTGTTCGAAAAGTTGGATTTGGTTTTAGTAAATAATTTTGATTTTTGGAGTGCATAAATGCATAACCAATAAATGTAAATATATCAGTATATAAAACAAAATTATAAACTGAGGAGTTATTAGATGTGATTAGATTTATAGGACGTATTAAGACTAAACATTACTAATGTGATTCGAGTAATTATTTTTGTAATATAAGAAAGGTCTTTATGTGATCTTCCTTTTATGAGATTGCATTCAGACCTTTATAAGAAACATGGGCTCCCATCATAACTACAAAAGACAATACATATAATGACTCAAAAATGTATATTAATGTCTTTGGTTACTAGTGTGGTTGGTTAGGTGCCAGTAACCCCCATACTTTAGTGGTATGGGTTCGACATCCACCCTATCAATCCAGATGATAATAATAATAATAATAATTTTTCATCATTATATATGAATTGTCCCTCCATCTTCATGTGAGTTTCTCTCACATCCGTGTGAATAGATTCCTTCTATAGGACAGTAGTATTCCCGACTATACCACCAATACTCTTATTTCGATTGGTCCCAATAGACTTTTGGATCCGTCTCAATCCTCTAATAAAAAAAGGGTATATTAATCATAAAAGATGATATGTGTATATTTAATGTAATAAAATGAGTTTATATGATAATTTTGATGCATCTTTAATGAAAACTTCATAAATTTCAGCTCAAATCCCCATAAATGATTGGTAAAATTTGTACTTCACTCAATACATCCAGTAATAAGTCTTCATAATTAATTATATGTCAATGAAAAATCACTTGATTTTAAACCAAAAGTAAATTATTATTTTTTTTAATCTGTTTACGTGATTTGAATATGTATATATTAAAAATCGTATATGTATAATTAATGTAATAAAATGAGTTTATATGGTAATTTGTATACATCTCTAATGAAAAATTCATCACGTTGAGCTCAAATTCTTTCCAAATTAACTAGCAATAATATTGGTAAAATTAGTACTAACATCTAAATTGATTCTTGATTCAATATATCCAGTAATAACTCTTTGTAATTATGTGACAATTAATAATAACTTGATTTAAAGTTAAAAGTAAAATATCATTTTCCTTTTTAAAGCTAACATCTTCTTGTATAATCTGTATCAAATATCGATAATTATTCTTATAATAAAGATAAAATAAATATTCTCATAATAATGAACAAATTTACCTATACAAATTTATAAAATATATTTGACTGGAATTGAAACCACCAATATGTTGGTGAATAGGGAGATACACATCATCTACAGTAAAAGATGATCTAGCCAAAAATAAATTATTGATGCAAGTATGTGAAATCTTGACTTTATGATTTTATTAAAATTCAGATCTGAAAGATGGAGATTTAATTTTCCAAGCAGTAGAGAATGATGTAAACCTAGATTATCTAAAAGAAGTTTAGCTCTCCTATCTATACATTGAAAGCCATGAAAAATCAAACAACGGGTGATTATAGTTATCTTTTAACAAAATAATGAAATATATATAACATCAAGTTAACTATCATATAATACATATTTGAAATATGTTTGTGCTTGAAGTAGTGACATTATTACGTTGAATTCACACTTTTGACCATAAAATCATATTAGGTAGTAGTTGATCCTCGTAAGTCTCATTTTTACGTATTGCATGCCATTAAAAATTATACATATATATATATATATAGACGTAAGTTTTGATTTGAAGAATGATGATTTGAATTTATAAGTTAAATTTGGTTGAGAGATGTGATGATCAACCGAAAAAACATTAGGGCGGACCCACTGCAAGGTGAGGGGGGACACGTGCCCCCCCTGAGATTTGAAAAAAATTCTTGAAGTTTGTCTTGTATTGCTGTGTTTGTGTAACACAGAAGAGTGATATTTGATTTTGATTTGTGTGCACATAAAAAAACTATTATTTTTATTTTATTTTTAATGATTTTCGGATAGAACACATTGGATCAAAACTGTTGTTTTTATTATTTATTATTATTTTATTTTAAAAGTTGTTTCCCTTACTTTGTTTAAAAGGTGCTGAAACTTTTTAGTTGTTCATTAATTTTTTAACTCTATTATTTATTTTTACTATTTCTAATATAATGAACTTTCTATTTTTTTATTATTTTTATTATACCTAATTTTTCTATTTCTAATATTTTTTCTGCTATTAATTAATTAATATATTTTTTTTAATTTTTTGATTTTAATTCTCTCATATATAAGGACTATTTACTTCTATATTTTATGTGTTATATAAAATCTCATTGGTAATTTATAATTTTAGTGAGTAATTTTTTTTCTTTTTTTTGCTATGAACATTATGAAAATTGAACGATATAATTGAATAAGAGACCATGATTAAATGATAGTTTGCTTGCATACATATAGAAAATTATTTTTGATAAAATTAATAGAGAAGTTATCATAAAATGATTTTAAGATATGAAACCTCATTAAGAAAAATTGTAACTTTATTTTTTTTTCCATTTTTATTTGTTTTAATGATTTTATTAGGATTTTTAAGTATAAGATTATTTGTTTTGCCTAAATATTATATATATTTTATTTTATTTAAATTATATAGTGTTATCAAATATTATTTTAAATAAAAACATTATATATTGGGTTTAGCTACCTTACTCAACTACTAATTTTACCCTTCAATTGAAGTCCTTAAATTGGCTTTAATAATCACTTTTACAACTAATCTAAGGACTCTAATTAAGGGGTAAGGTTAATTATTAAGTAAGATAGTCAAACCCTTATATATTTCGTATATTCTTAATTTTCGATGTTTTTATGACTTCATTTATGTGTCCCTCCTAAATAAATTTTTTGGGTCTGCCATTGATATAAATATATTATATTTTGTGTATAGTGAGTGGTGACATTCTTTCATGCAAAATAATGAAATGCAAGGTCGAGCTGATTGATTGATATGTTAATGTTTTGTTAATTTATACAACTGAATGTAATAAAATATAATTAAGTCTGACAAAGTTACTATCACAAAATTTAAAAATATGATATGGAATCTAAGGTGGCAGGAGCGTGACAATTGAAAAAATGAATGAAAATATTAATTTTATAATATGGATTTAATATACCTCCAAACACGTAAGAACAAAGAAACGGCACCCGTGCAACTGAAGCCTGCCACCACCACAAGCAAATTTTCCACAGAACAAGGCAGCAGACTGCCACTATCACCGTGAAACTCGGCGAATTTCTTGGTGATTGATTAAAGAAAAAAGGATCAAAATTCAGTGCAAGCATATAATCCACTTAAATTATTGCTCACTGGCCAATAAACCTAGTTCGGATCAAGATGTTCAACACCTTAATCAACCACTCATCCCATAACACACCGCTAGCTAAGTGATGGGTTTTTAGATATCTATCACTGAGATTACATATTATTAATACAATAAATATATATTTATTTTACTATCAGTATCTTCTAATTTTAAAATGTCTGGATGAACTAATTAAATTCATCAATTATATTTTTTATCTTAAAATAAATTCAATCTCGTATTTAATTCAAATGTAATGGATGAATTTAATTGATTTGTCATAATTTTAACTCATAATTTTAAAAAGTTAAGATGAACCAATCAAATTTATCAATTGCATTCGAATTAAATAAGAATAAGAATTTATTTTAGCAGAAAGAATGCAATAAATGAATTTGATTGAGTTGTTGTAACTTTTTAAAATTAAAAATATATATATGTATATCTTAAACAAAACATAAAAAAAAAATTCCAAATATTTGTTTCTATGTAAAAGGTGGAATTAATTTCAAACCTATAGACCTATAGAATTACATATTCGAATTTTCTTCTATCTATAGGTTTGAGATTAAATATTAATTTCTAACCTATAATTATTGTTGTAGATGAATATTTTTCTTATAATGACTTAAGTGGTGAATGCACTTTGTTTTCACATTTGTAATAGTATACATGAAAAATGTAGCATGTTTTAAAGAGAAAGTCTTCTTATGTAGTATTTCTTTTAATACTACTTATGAGAATGTATTCGATTGAGAATTTATTGAAGTTTGATTATTTTTTTGAATGATAGATTTTAGCAATATTCATGGACTATGTAGACTTCATATAGATTTTATTATTGGAATTTTTTTTTTATGAAATCTAATGAAATAGTTAAGAATAGGCAAGGTTTGTGATAGACAATTTTCTTCACAAATTAACTTTCAAATCCATCAAATTCATAATTCTATCGCTTATGTAAAATTTACAAAGTTAATAATATTTTTAATGCACCTAAATTTATTTGAACTTTTTAAAAGTTTGGATTGAACATATCTAAATTTGTATGAATTGCAATAAAATTCAAACAAATCTAAATTGAATATACATAGATTTATATAAATTTCAATAGATTTAATATAAATTTAGATTGACTAATGTTAACTTTGATGGACTCTTCAAAATCATAATTGAATACACTCAAACTTTTAAAATCATTCAAATTCCAATAAAATTTTAAATTGAATATACTCTATAATGATTTGAACTTATTGAATAAATGTCTTCTACTACCAAACCATATTGGATTATTATTTATATGTTAAATATATATGGATTCTTACTTCCAATATTTGTTTAAAAAATATTTTTATATCTATAACTTGTGACGCCATCTGAATATGATTTTGCAAGTGAGAACAAGCTTTGATTATATAACGTCTAATATTGCATGAATATCGGACCTTATAAAGCTTGAATTGTCTGACATAAAAGCTGAGCTTATTTGATCTCAAAAAAAAAAAAAAAAGAAAAAAAGCTGGGCTTATTTGTTGCTAGTTGCTGCCAAACGACATGTAGCACGTGCAATATTATTATTTTTTGATTGAGTTAGTCCATCTCTTTGTTCTTGTTTTTAATATACTACATATCATTATTTGTATTTCATGGCCCATGCAATTTAGTAACTTGCATATATTATTTTGGTTCACACGTGAGAAACACTCATTAACACGTGTAAAATGACCAACTTGTCTGTTTCCATCGTACATATTTATAATCTTTTGATAGATTCACGTTATCTAACGCATACGAGATGATTATGAAGAAAAAAATTTTCATGACAATAAATTCATAATTGCATATATTCACTCTCTAAATCGTTTTGTATGGATGTGTTTGCACTAGAAAAACTCTCAATTTTCTTGATAGACAATTTTTATTATGTGTATTTGTTGGCATATATAATGAATGTATTTATTTTTTTTCTTTTCTATTTCATAATTGTGATTTGTGAAAGTTAATTTCTTTTATCGTAGCGACAATAAAATTTTTAGACTGTACATATAATATTTTAAAGAAATGATAGACTTTCTAAATTTTTTATCAAATTCATGTCCAAATTACATACCATATGAGTTGTTAACATCTTATTAATTATCATATTGCTCATAATTTATATGATGTTGACAACTTACATGTCATATTATTTAAGTATAGATTTAGGTAAAAAAAAAAAAAAAAAAGAGAAATCTAGAATTGCTCAATGTTTTAATGTATAGATTTGTGTCCATATATATGCGTGAACGAATTTTTGTCAAATAGTGTTATGAGGAGTTGTTTTTAAGTTGTGCATATGCAAATTAATTTCGGCGGGCCCATAAATCCCACCAGTTTTCCAATTACTTGGCAATTATACTTGAAAAACACTCTATATATCTATATATTAATTGTAAAAATTAGATGCATGTAAGTATTAATTTGTGTGTATAAATAAATTACATTTGCCTGCTGTTTTGTGGTTCACATCATGGCTTCCTCAGCTCACAAGCAACAGCAACAGCTACCAAATATGTGCGGCGTCACCGCAACGCCGCCACCAACACCCTCCACTCTATCCGCCAACCACCACTCCACGTCAGCAGCCACCGTTGACGTTCTCTCTAGGCTCCTTCGCCGCCTCCCTCCAGCCCTCTCTCTCCCCAGTCGTCTCTCTCGAGCTTTATCCTCCACCATCACCTCTAGTCCTCCTCCTCCGATCATCTCTCTCTCTGATCCCAACCCTCTACTCTCCAACACTTTTCAACTTGGATTCTTTCAGCTCATAGACCATGACATACCATCTCAGCTCGCTCAGTCCGCTGAGTTGGAGTCACTCTCTTTGTTTAAACTCCGAAAAAATGAGAAAGAATCATATTTCCCTGCAAACTGGCCTCTGGGTTACGAGGCTGGGGAAGAGGACGAAGACGGAAATGGAGATGGGATCGGTGAGTCATTTTGTTTGGATTCTTCATGTTCCAATGAGTCAACAGAGTTGAACCTGACATCTCTGCGCGAGTTCACTCGGGTAATGGAGGGAGTTGGCTTGAAGATCGTTGAAATGGTAGCAACTGCCACAGGTTTTGACAACCCGATAGGAGAAGATCCGACCCGGTTTTGTTCTTTTATGTGGATATCTCAAGCTTTGCATGGCATGGATGGGTGTGGGGATAATCCAGTTGTATCGGGTGGGCTTTACCCTTTTATAGTTGGGTTACAATACCAAATCAAGCAGCAGAAGTGTTCATTATGGATGGATTCATGTCAACACATCGTATCCCCGCAAGTGGATTCAATTTTGGTAACACTTGGTGACATTGCTCAAGTGAGTACTTACTTTAATCTTCGATAGTTAGTGGTAGATTGTGATTACAAATTTATTATATTAGCAAATAGCACTCTAATTATCATTCAATTTTTCTTAAAAGAACAAAATTCTGACAAAAATAGTGGTATTGAAAGGGAATTGTAGTATTTTGGGTTAAAAGTTTTGTTGTATTGAAGTGTCAAATGCGTTGGACTAATAATTTTCTTTAAAAAAAAAAAAAAAAAATTGTCTTAAATAGCTAGGTTGGCGTAACCGCCACTTAAACATGCTTCGTCAAGATAGAGCAACTTGTGTTTGATACGTAAAATTAATCAAATTTAGTTACTATGAGAGAATTAGAAGATAACATTGAAAAAAAAGTAGCAAAAGATTCACAAATGTACCGTATTTAACTCTTATAATTAATAAGCATATTCTTCTCTAGCTTAATGGTTGTGCACACCTCTTTATGTATTTTAGTAGTAAGGGTTCAAATCCTACAATGAGAAATTTATAAATATATATGGGAAGCTTTTTCATATTACTATAGGAAATAATATGTTTTTAATTGTGAAAAATAGATATCCAAAACACGTGAGTAGTAATTGATCTAAGCATATCCCTCCAATATATGTCTCTTGATTATGAGAATGAATATTTATACCATACAAATAATTATTGATTTTAACAAGTCTCAATAAAATTCTTACCCCTTTAGTATAAACTTTTAAGACAGATAAAAAATGAAAAACTCTCACAATGTTTTTAGTAATTATTAATTTTAGATCACATATCTAATCCTGTCTTAAATGTATTTAAGATACTAAATGAAATTAATTGATTTAGCTTTCAAGTTCATTTTTGCATATAAAAATTCAACTTATATTTTGTCTTTATTTAAAAATAAAAAAATTTCATTTTAATTGATATGAATAAATGAAAGGTATGGAGCAATGGAAAGCTAAAGAAAGTGAGAGGAAGACCTTGCTTGGTAGATGAAAATGCAAAGAACTCTCAATGCATATCAATGTCACTTCTTATGACTCTTCCAATAGACAGCAGAGTTTCTCCTCTCATTCCTGACATAAGAGGCAAGAGTAACGAAGACAAAGAGGACGAAGAAGAAGGTGATGATCAAGTGTATGGAACCTCTAGTGTGAAGAAGAAGAAGGAAGTAGAGAAATTGATGTTTGAATCATTTAGTTTTGAAGACTATGCATGGAGACTCTCCCATGAACGTCTCCTTTTAAAAGATCCTCTTGACAAATACCGTATCTTTGTTACAGAGTAGAATTTAGTGATATATCAGTTTGAAAAAGAATTTCATGATATATCAAATAAGCTACTGATATTCATTGTTTTTTCATTTGTCCTTTTTTTTTTCCCTTTAATAGAAAATTTTGACATGATTCTGCTTTTGTTTTGCCACTTTGGATTGTGTATCCATGGTTTGAATAAATGGGACAGATTTGCTTGGAATTTGGATTGGAGTTAAGTGCTCTAGATTACAGCATCGGTTATTCAGACTGCGAAATGGAACAGAAATCTTGCCATTCCATCTACACCATAATTTACAGAGAGTTGGAATCCAATTGTATTTTCCATTTTTGAAGATATCCCATCTCTCTATAAAAGAGACAAATTTCGTAAAGCCTAGAATTTGGTTTTGTTACAACCATGTAGGATTATTTTTGGGTCTATCTTCAACTCAACCTAACAACCCAATCCAACCTGACCACTTTTTATCAGGTTGGGTTGGGTTGAATCTTAAAAAAATTGAGATGAGTTGGGTTGAGTTAAAAATTTTTAATCCAACTCTATCTAATCCAATTCAATTAATCTTGACAAATGTCCATTCTTTGTTTTAAATCCAAAGTTTTTTCATTTTTCTAGAGGACATTTGCTAGGGATGATGATTAAAGATAACTTTTGTGATGGATTGAGTCATTTATTTTGAATCATTGAATTTTTTTTTTTACCTGTTTTATTTGTAATTAAATTATCAAGACAATAAAAGTTACCAATTAACTATTTATGCCTTTAGGATTAAATCCAACTTAATTAACTTAACCCAACTTGACTATTATTAGGTTGAATTGAGTTGGGTTGAGAGATTTCAATTCAACCTAACCTGAACTTGAAAATGTTCACCCCTATTATTGCTTTTATAATTTGCAAATATATAATACTCATAAATTCAATGAATTTTGTATTTAATTTTGTGAACTTATACCTTCGTTTCCCTTTTATCAGCGGAAATTTTGATTGTCCGATAACAATTACGATTTAAAACAAATATATATTTTCGTTTTCTGCCATGCATTTTTGATTAACGCAAATGAATCATGAATTAGAGCCTACCACAAAAACATTTTACAATATGAAAAAAAAAATGAACCCCAGTTAAAAAAATAGGTGATATTTTCAACAATCCCACTCAGTCTTTAGATTTATTTGGTGCTTCAACTAATTAAATTACTACATTAATTGGGAAAATACATAAACTTTGATATGCTAAGCTTTATATATATATATATATATATTTTTTTTTTGAGATAAGCTTTATATTTTCTTAGGAGTAATATATATAGTCACACACAGTCCTCTTCTAATAAACGTAACTAGAGACCCTTAGAAAACGAAGTCTCAAATTGTATACATATTGCAAGTGTAACTGTGGACCTGTGTGTCCTATAAATAAGCACACAAACGGAGAGCCAAATTTGGACAAGCCAGTGTACATGCAAGTAGACCATTCGCCAAGATGAATCCAGAGACTGTGTGGGTGTTGACATGGGGTTGTCTCATTGTGTCTGGTGAACTTTTCCGTTCGACTGAGTTATACTAGGAGACTGCTTGCCTCTTTGTTCTTTGTGAGAAGAATATTAATATGGGCTGAGATGGTTTATTGGGCTCTACAAGCAGACAAACGCAGAACCAGATTTGGACATCAACATGCATTATAACAGGCTTTCTCAGTCGTAGAATCTGGCACGATTTCACGAGGTATATCAAAGTATTTACAGTACTCTAAAACTATTTAGTACACCCCTTTAATAGTTACATCAGCAAATTTCTTTTGAAACTTCCTAATTTATTTGATATTGATTTACAAATATATAACATAATAAAATTAATTAAGAAATTATATGTTTCATATTAATTGAATTACAAATACTTATTATTTTTTTTCTAAAAAATAAAAATTAATAGAATATATTTATAAAAAGAATGTATAAACAATATTAATGGATTGTAAATACCATCACTCTTATACCAATTATCAATTATTTAACGTAATAAAATAAAAATGGGGTCGCTTGGGCCCAATATGCAGAACTAGAACCATCCTTTTCAATTCTAAGCACAACATCTCTAACAAGGCTGTCCTCTAATGCGGAAGTCAGTATGAAAAAATTTCCAGGACAGTGAATTTGTGGGAACATCTCTAATGCAGAAATCATTATACGAAATTATTTAAGATGTTAATTTGTGACTACGTAAATAAACAATAGTCTGAAATGTTTTTGTTGCAAACTACAGTAGGGACTATAGAATCATAGTGTAATGAATATTATTAATAATGAGCACAAGTATGAAGAAGGATTCATGATCAGAGACCTTTTCCAATAAGCTGGAAATTTCAGTTTCTGGGTTTCACAAATTTCAATTGAAGTTGATATTTAAAACATCTAGTTTCAGAGCAAAGCAAGCCAAAGCTGTAAAAGGATAAATTACAACATTAATGGTCAATTGATTGATGGAAATTAACAAGTTACACCAAGTATTGCCTTTGGTCTTCTGATATGAATACAAAGAAAGACAACGAAAGTGTTTGTACGCTTTTTCCTTAACGATAAAAATTGAAAAACAAGTTAATGCCAAGTGTGAACCACCGTGTAAAAATTTTTCACTTTTTGTTAAGGAGAACTACTATTTGTTTTCTTCTATTACTACTCTGTGGGCTAAGCAGAGTAGAACTACATTGACTTGGTCCTAGCAGTATATCCACATTTTGGTTATGACATCTTTCGTTGTGATGGTCTCATTACACGAGGTTCCTCAGCCGGTTGCAGTTCGGATTAAAACATCATTAAGCGTTTTAGATCACTAAAAAAGTCAGTATAGGAAAAAGGAACCTTATCAGTTATTCCTGCACAAAATCTAAACTCCCACCAAATTTCATGCATGTATTTATGTGGCTGATCAAAAGTCACCATATTCAAGACAGTTCTTAACAAAACAACATCTATAACATAAAACTAATTAAAATGTTTTGTTGACTTATCAAGTTATTGATGAGATTAACAAGGTCCAATGATTGCCTATTTATCTTTGGTCCTCTGACAAAAAACAAAGAGGAAGAAGAAGACAAATAACGATTGAGAAGAAAGTTGATCGAAGTTTAACCTTATGTAGGGTCAAGCTACAGAACATTAGGCTGCCATCCGTGTAAACGCTAATAAGGACCAACCGGAATAAAGGGCCAACAATAGTGTTGCAACTTGCTAGAAATTCTTACTAGTATCGGACATGGCAGCGAACTTGTCTTGTTTATTGTGGAAATTTATAGGAAAGCTTTGTTTTAGTTCTTAAAGTAGAAAAAATTATCATGCTTTTAAAACTTTCTCAAAAACTACTCATTTCATCTTAAAATTTTGAAAACCCTTGAAAAAAGTTCGAATCGCTAGTTAATTGATAGTCAAACGAAAAAAAAAATAATTTAAAAGACTCAACTGCCTTTCATCACCTAAAATAACCGTTTTGCCATTAATAAAACCAAAATATTATATTTCATCTAACCAATAAAATGTTGATACATGTACAATGATTATTGTTTTTTTTTTTAAAGAAAAATTATGATTATTTTTTTAAATTAAATAATAATTAAAGGAAATAAAACAATAAGTTCAGGGAAAATTAATGAAAAAATTAAAAAAAGAAGAAAAAACTAGATTATCACCAATCCGATTACTAGATTGGTGATGATTTGGCTAAACCAAATCGTTCATGATCTGTTTGATGATTTGGATTCAAACCAAATCGATGATCTAGTTTGAATCTAGATCATGGATGATCTAGTTCGCACTACGATCTGGTTCGCACCAAATTGTCAATGATTTAATGAAGACCAGCGATCTAGTTTTCTTCACTTGATCATCCATTGTTTTCTTCTTTTCAACCAATCTGGGTATTTGGTTTTGAACCCATATTGCATTATTTTTTTTAACCAAATTGGTCTCTTCGTCAACCAACCCATCTGCATCTTCCTCCTTCTCATCTCAACCACTTTACTACTAGCTCCTTTTACTTTTTAAGGAATCGTTGGAAGGTGGGTGACACCATATTTAAAGAAAAGAAAATTATTGGTGGTGGTTTTCCATTTTTAGTAAGTGTTAGGATGGTTTTTTTTTGTTTGGTTGTAAAACTTTTATCATTGTCTTATCTATTCAAAAGACAATATTTTTCGGGTACTTTTTGAGTATCATTTTAAAAGAACATCGTTGTGCATTGGAAACAAAGTTGAAAAAATAACATCTGGGTGAATCTAGATGTTGAAGATCTGGGTTCAAATGCAAATATTCATTTGGGTATGAAGTCTTTTTTTTTTTTAAAATTTGTTTTCATGATTAATTTTAATCTCCACTGTCCATCTTAGAGATGGACGATGGAGATTTTTCACATTTTTTAATTAATTAATTTCTTTTTCATATTTTATTTTAATGGATGTATATTATATTATACTATATATTCATTTTAATCTTGACCTTACACGTGTCGTAATCCTAGTTCTCTTTTGGGAAATATTAAAAATACTTTTCCTACCTCAACTTTTCGTCTCCTTCAACTGTCAGTTGATTTATGACTTGAACTTTTTTAAAGAGTTTTCAAACTTTAGAGATAAAATGAACTGTTTTCGATAGAGTTTTAAAAATTTGATAATTTTCGATATCTTAGAGGATAAAATGAAGTTTTTCCTTTTCAAATTTTTCACAACAGAGTTGATTTTTGTTTGTGTTTCACATTTCAAAGTCAAAAACTTTTTTCCACCTTTAAAGATGCACGAGAATGCATCGAAAATTTGCAAGTTGCATGTAATAAACCAATCCTTTCTTTCAGTCTTGAAAGACTAGTGTCAATTTTTTTAGATTTGGACTAATCAGTTTGCAAGCACATTTGCCACTATATATAAGCCAAGTTTAAGGGATTGTCTCATCACTTTTCGAAAAATGAGTTCAAGATTATTGCACTTAGTTTAACGTCAATCTATTCTACTTTTTCGAATCATATTGATCCATATTATACCTTTTGTCACTACCACATCTTCTCCCCCTAAAATGGAGATCTCTGATGAAGTTGCCTTGAGGGCCTTAAAATCAAAGATTATTCATGACCCTTAAGTGGTTTTCAACTCCTGGAATGATTCTTGTCATTTCTGCCAATGGGATGGAATTACAAGTGGTCGCAGGTGTAGAAGGGTCACCCTCCTTGACTTGTTCAGAAAATTTGTATGCATGTTTATCTCCTTATATCTACAACCTTAGCTTTTTAAGGGAGCTCAGACTCTACAACAATAGTGTTCAAGGGGAAATCTCTCCCGAATTTGGCCATCTCTTCAGGTTAGAAGTCTTGTATCTATATAATAACTCATTTGTTTGGAAAATCTCGGCCAACTTGTCTCATTGCTCTAGACTCACGTGCTTGACGTTGGGAAACAACGATTTAATGGGTGGAATTCCTCCTCAATTTGTTTCTTTGTACAATATTGCAACCTTAGAACATTAGTTTTACACTATAACAATTTGACACCAGGCATCCTAATTTTTCTCGGGAACCTTATTTCCTTGGAAATTATGCTTATAAGGCTCAATTTTTTAGGAGGAAATATTCCAGACTCATTAGGTTAGTTGAGAAGATTAAGAGCTTTTTCAGTTTGTGAAAACAATCTCTCGGGTACAATCCCTTTTTCTTTAGTCAATCTTACCTTACTTATTTCGTTGTCGCTAGTAATCAACTTCATGGAAGTCTTCCATCAAATTTAGGATTAACTCTTCCTAATCTCAAGGTTTTACAACTCCCACAAAATTTCTATAGTGGATTCATTCCCGTATCGAATTGTTCACTCAACTCTATCGAAATTATTCTTAACAATTTTTTTGGAAAATTGTCCATTAATTTTGGAGGCATGCAATATTTTGAAGTTTTAAATCTTGGTGGAAATAATCAGGAAGTGGGGAAGTTGATGAGATGAATTTTATCAAATCTTTAGTTATATGTAGCAATTTAAAGATTTTGAGTATAGAGAGAAATCAAATAAGAGGAACATTACCTCATTCAATAGTTAATCTCTCAAGGGAAAACTTTATTTTAGTCCTTAAAATTTTGAAAAATATCAAGTTTTTAAAACTCCTTTAGAAACAACACTTTTCATCCCTAATTTTTCCAAAATACTTAAAAAAGTCCAAACCGTCAGTCAACTGATAATCAACAGTAACTTTAGGTAATTTAAATTGTAATTTGACAGCTTAAATTTAGAGACATTTTAGAAAATTTAACTTATAAATTCATTAATTTATTAGGATAATCCCGTAATTACGTTACACTAACAACTATCAAGGGTAAAAATATTTTCTATACATTTTGTTAATATTGACCATCAATTACTTAATGGTTTGGATTTTTTTAAAGAGTTTTACAAAAATTAGGGATGAAAATAGCTGTTTTCAAAAGAGTTTTAAAAATCTGATATTTTTCGAAATCTCACGTACTAAAATGAAGTTTCCCCATCTCCCAACCGCACTTGAATATTTCTACTTTGGCAGGAATCAATTTCAAGGAAGCATCCCGTCTAGGGTAACTAATCTTGTCGACTTAATTAGTTACTTTGAGCATGTTGAGAAACCAAATTATTGCCCAATTCTTGAAGAGAAAGGGAACATTTGTAACTTGAGAAGGGTGGCACTTACTAATAACCAACTCTCAAGTGAGATCCTTTCCTCCCTTGAAAATTTATCTTTGTTGTTAGAACTTGACTTAAGTAAATAACAAATTTTTAGGAGCCATCTCTTCTAGCCTAGGAAATACGACACAATTGTCACTTTTAAATCTTCTTCAAACTGAACCTAATGGAACCATACCCCAACAATTATTCAACAAAACTCATTTGTCAATTATGCTAAATTTGGCCCAAGACCATTTGGTTGGAATCATAGCTTGAAACATTAGCAAGATGAGAGTTTCATCAATATTTGATGTGTCTGATAACAATTTATTTGGTTATTCCAAATAATGTTGGTCTTTGTGTTAGCCTAGAATACCTTTATTTGAGGGGCAACATCTTTCATGGATCTATTCCTCTATCAATTAGTTCTTTGAGAGGTATTTGAGAGATTGATTTCTCTCGTAACAACTTGTCAGACAAAATTCCAAAATTCTTGGGGAATCTTCCCTCGGAGAATCTAAATCAGTCATTTAATAATTTTGAGGGTGAAGTACCAAGAAAAGGAATTTTTGCAAATGCAAGTGCAATATCAATGGTTGGAAATAGAAATAGCCTTTGTGGAGGCATTGTTGAACTACAACTACCTAAATGCCCTAATAATATCTTGAACAAAGATAAGAGCTCTCTTGCATTCAAGATTCTAATCTCAACTGTAAGCGCATTGTTGGGTGTAGTTGTGTTGTCATTTTCCTTTTTTTTTTTACTAGGTAAGAAAAAGAAGAAATAAACAAAGGGTGAGAAAAAGAAGAACTAAACAAACTTTTGAACCCATGTGGACAAAAACACTTCCTAAAGTCTCTTATGATGGGCTACTTAAAGCAATTGATGGCTTTTCTTTAACCCACTAGATTGCTATAGGGAGTTTTGGCTCTGTGTGTAAGGGAATTCTAGATCAAGATGGAATTGTAGTTACAATCAAAATACTTAATCTTCAACGTCAAGGAGCAATTGATGACTTTTCTTCAACCCACTAGATTGCTATAGGGAGTTTTGGCTTTGTGTGCAAGAGAATTCTAGATCAAGATGAAATTGTAGTTGCAATCAAAATAATCTTCAACACCAAGGAGCTTCTAAAAGTTTCATGATCAAGTGCAAAGCATTAAGTAATACTCATCGTAGAAATATTGTGAAGGTCTTAACTTCTTGTTCAATCATTGATTTTCAAGATGACTTCAAAGCTATAGTTTATGAGTTTATGGCAAATAGGAGTCTTGAGTGGTTGCATCAAGCTTCAAAAGCTGAGGATGAGCAATTCGAACCTCAAAGCCTTACCTTTTTTCAAAGAGTAAATGTTATAATTGCTGTTGCATCTGCACTGAATTATCTCCATCATCACTACCAAGAGCTTGTCCTCCATTGTGATCTAAAACCAAGTAATGCTCTCCTAAACAATGACATGACTCATGTTAGTGATTTCGGATTAGTAAGGTTTCTACTAGAAGTCTCAAATTCTAATCAAAGTAGCTCCATTGGAGTAAAAGGAACAATTGGATGTACAACTCCAGGTAATTATAACACTTGTTGAAATCTAACTATTATGTTTTTATTCACTTCTCAAAATCCAATATACTTTTCTCATGTAAAATTTTTGTATTGCAAAGTATAGTTTAGGAAGTCAAGTTTCAACAAATGGGGATATCTAAAATTTTGGGATCTTGCTCTTAGAAATCCTAACAATAAAAAAACCCACAGACCTTATGTTTGAGGGAGACTTGAATCTTCATAATTATGCAAGAACAGATTTGCTTGATCCTGTGATGGATATTGTTGATCCAGAACTTGTAAATGAAGAGGTAGCTGCCACTAACCATAGGATGACGGAAGCTTCATACAACTGCCGAAAAGAATGTTTGATTTCAATGGTTAGGATTGGTGTGGCATGTCCTTTGGAGTCTCCACGAGATCAAATAAACATAGCCTAAGTTGTCCATGAATTGGGAACAATCAAGAACATTCTTTTCAACCTACGGCTAGAGTCAACATGAACTAAGAAAGGTAGTTAATATTTTCCAAACATTCAACTTATGTTCCCTTTTTATGATAACAAATTCTGAGACATATATAAATTAAAGTTGTTTCAATTCTTAATGAGCGTTATATTATATTTGTTATATCATATATTGTCGACGTTGATTTATGGTCGATGAGAATTCACAGCCCTATACCTACAATTAGTGTAAAACAACACAAAAAACAAAGAGAGAGTAGGAAGACAGAGAACAAAAACAGCACACATAGGAATTTTTAACGTGATTAAGCGAGTGCGCCTACGTCCATGACGGTCTCTCAATATTTTGGCAGAGTGACATTATAGTATTTTTTGTATCTATCCCTGTTATAATGAATTCAACCTCTATTTATAGAGAAAGTTGCGTTACAGTTTAGGTAGCAATAAAACAGGAAAATAATTTCACATTGAATGCACTTCCTAATCGGTTAGAGTCAAATTAGGAAACTGCTCCGTAAAGCTCGAGATTACGTTAACTGAGTTCAAATTTGAATTAACTTCCAATTATGATGAGAGAATCACGATCAAATCGGATCATTGCCTTTTTTGGAAGATTTACTTGTCTAGCTGATCGTTGAGTGAGTTGTACACTGCTTTAGGCGATCTCGAACTGAATCTCGCTCAGTGACGAGCTGTGCATGGTGCAAACTGTATGATGGTCTATAGACTGGCTATGATGCACTCGCTGGCCTTAGTATTGATAAACTGGACCTTTTTTGCTGAACCACTTCATTGGGTTGATTTGTCGAGCTTCTATCAAGCTATACCAGCCCATTTGGTGAATCCAGAAAATGCACATAACATATATATACATGCATATATATATATATATAAACAAATATATAGATATGTTCAATTTTCTTACTATATATCTTTTATAAATTACAGGTGAATGAAGTTACCAATAGGCTGCAAATTTTTATGGCAAATGTTAGTCCTCGATGTCCTCTCTTTATTTGGTGGAATGATCCTTACGCTGATCTTGGCTAGTTTTAAATCATTATGCTAATGGTTTATCAAATTATAGATTTAGTAGATGATGCATTTGTCTTACTTTTTTATTTTATTATTATTATTTTTATTTTGAAGGTAAGGCTTATTACATCCCCTCTAACTAGGTGTACTTTTCTATTTTTATCAACAAAATTTTCTTTTATGGGGGAATGTTTGCTAATTTTATTTTATATATATATATATATATATATATATATAAAACTACTAAAAGCTTTATAAAGGAATAGATTGTATTGGAGAAGCAAAATTTCTACAATTGGGTTCTTTAATTACCAGACATTTATATGTTACCAACTTGTGTTTATTTTGTTTCTTATTTTTAGAAGCAATTTGTGGAATTTTTACATTTAATCGTTTTCACTAAATTTGTTTGTTTGTTTTTTTTTTTATTTCAATATACAGAATTAATATGGTAATGATGAATATTTGGATTTCTTCTATTTATTTATTTATATTTATGGTAGGGGACGGGGGTTTCATCATTTTCACTAAATTGGTTTTGTAGTCTAATATAGAGAATTAATGTGGTAACGATGAATATTTGAATTTCTTCTACAATTTTTATTTTATGGTGGGAGAGAGAGATTAAATTCAAGAAAATTACCTTCACCTTAAATTGTAGGACAAAGGTAAGGTTTGAACCCTTAACCTTTTAGGATTAAGGAAAATGCTCAACCCCTTCTACTAAGGGGTGATGTGCACATCGTTTTGAATGTCTTCTACATTGTTGTTAACCTACATATTTCAAATAAAATGAGTAATCTAAATTTTTGAGTTACAAGTAGTAGTCCCTAGTTTGGTAACACAACCTATACTTGATTGAGCTACGGATATGAAATCCTTGTAAAGTCTTTGCTCAGACAATATGCTCACCCATGGCCTTGTAGCTACAACCATCTTCAATCTCTTCGTTTCCAACTCTATAATTTTGAGAATGTAGTCTCACATCTGTATATTATTTGGTGTTTTGAAGAAGAAAACATTAGTGGAAGGGAGGTGATTGTGAAATTAAAAAAAAAAAAAAAAGCTTATAAAAATTATGAAGTATTCCATTTGTACTTTTAATGGGTTTATGAAAGTCAAGAGTATTCAATCAAAACTTTTAAGGAGTCTATAAAGTAAAAGGGTATTCCAGTTTGTTAATGACTTTCATAAATTTTAAAATATCAATGAATTTTAATGACTTTTATTGATCTTTGTATATAAAAATTTTCCCAATTTTTCTTTCATCTCTTCTAAAGACTTTTGTGAACTTTTGATCACAGATTCCATTATGTTTACATGATAAGTCATTTGACTCTAGGGCAAAAAAATAAAAGCCATGAAAAATTAATTAAAATATAAAAAATAAAATAAATAATATTAATCAGTCTTGGCCTCTTCGAAGGAATCCAATAACGGTGGAGATGGAGCTGGTGTAAGAGCCATTAAATTAATAATTCCTGAGTCCTTTCCATTTATTTCTTGAAGGAATGCCTTCAGAGCTGGTCCGAATTCATGATAAAGTCCTGGATAGTCAAAAGTTAAATGCCAGAAGTAATTTGTGTTGACTGTCCATAGGGCTTTGGAAATAGGGTTTTGTCTGAATGGCCTGTTTAGTACCCAAACACAAGTGACTTTTGAAGCCATTTCTGGGCTGAGTTTCCAGAGATTATATTGTCCCGTGAGCTTTTGTAATTCTTTCCTCTATACTGGCAAAGGACCGAATAGTTGAAGGAAGGTGGAAAGGAGTGAATTTCTGTGAGAGGGTTCATGGAGATGACCATATAATGTCTGCAAAGGAAATATTATGACATGTGAATATAATACAGATAAACACCAAAGATACCAAGCGCAGTTCATGGTGAACTGGGAGAATGACCATAAGGAGAAAGGTTCCACATAAGGTTTGGAAAAGTTAGCCACTCTATGAGCATGACCTTCTTGATGGATCTTGGCAAGGTAGACCAAATAGTGACTATCAGCAAAACTTTGGATTTTCTGGGGAGTAAGGGTGGACTCTGGGTGTTCCTGGAGTAATTCGGGAGGAAAGTTGAGCTGGTGAAGTGAATGCATGTTTGTATAGTTTTCTGGTTCAAAAGGAGGGGGGGAGTTTGATGAGCTGGGTGTAGCCATGAGGATGAATGGTATGGGTCTGATGGGAGATGTGATGAAAATAGCTGGTGGCTTGGTAGTAGGTCGGGAAAGCATATCAGCTATTATATTGTTGTCTCACTTCACATGGCGGACAGTAAAATTGTACCGCGAAAACCATTCTTTTAGTCTGAGTAACAGAGGGTTAGGTGGAATCTTATTTTTGAAGTCAAGGACCTTAGGGAAGGACGAATTGTCCATTTCGACGATAAAGTGTCTGGTTCTCAAATGAAAATCAAATTTTTCTATACCGTATTTCACAGCATAGATCTCCTTGTAGACTGTGTGATAATGTTTTTGATTTTCTTTGAAAGATCCACTAGCGTGTCCACAGTAAGCCCTTTTGGTGGTTTTCTCCTCAATCAGTACTGCACCCCAGTGTTCATCACTTGCATCAGTTTGCAGGATGACCTGTCCATCTGAAGGAATAGTCAGAGGAGGCGGATTTTTTGCAATCTGCTTTATCTTTTTGATTGCTTCTGTATGCTCGTGACTCCATGATGGAGGTTCTTTCTTTAATAAAGCTGAAAGGATTGCCGTATGATACGCCAGATGGGGAAAAAATTCTCTGACAAAGTTTACGATTCCCAAAAACTGTTGCACCTGCTTTTTGGATAAATGGGAATCTGGAAAACTGTAGAGTTGTTCTGTCAGATGGGGTCCTGGTTGGTACTGGCCTTGATTTATCTCCATTCCGAGAAAAGTGACAGCATTTGTCCCAATAATGCTTTTCTTTTCAGAAAGCATTATGCCATACTTGTCTGCTAGTGAGTAAAACTGCAGAAGTAGATTCTGATGATCTTTTTCACATTTGGAAAAGAGGAGGATGTCATCAATGTAGATCAGGGCCGAATGGAGAATAGGATAGAATATTTTTGTCATCGCCTTTTGGAAAAGTGATGGAGCTGTTTTGAGTCCAAATGACATGACTGTCCATTGGTACTGAGCATCTGGTATGCAGAATGCTGTCTTGTGGCGTTCAGCTGGGTGGATTCCTAATTGCCAGAATGCACCTTTCAAATCAAATTTAGAGAAAATGACTGCTCCTGCCAGTTGTGAAAGTAATGTTGTCGTCCTTGACAGTGGAAATTTGTCATCTTGTAAGAATAGGTTCAAAGGCTTGTAGTCTATGACTAGTCTTTTCTTTCCTCGAACCTTTTCTGACCGTTTTTCTACATAGAACGCCTGGCATGCCCATGATGAAGTGGTAGGCTCTATGAGTCCTTGTGAAAGGAGCTGTTGGCATTCTTCTCTAGCCATCTTGAGGTCAGTTGGAGTCATCCCTGAATGGGTTGCCTTTGTAGGGTTTACATCTTCATTAAGTCTAAATGGCAGAGAAATGAAGAATTCTGGATTTTTCCATAAGGGATGAGGATGATGGAACTTATCATGACTTTCTGCACATAATTTTAACAGCTTCTTTTGAACGTCAGTGTAAGTGGGGGATACTGTAGTGATAGAAAACATGTTGGCAATTGAGACAAAAGGTTTAAAATCTCTTTTACATCTGATGCCTGTGGGTAATATCCTGAGATTTTCTGATAAGCAATAAAGATCCCATCCAATGATAAGATCTTTTCCAGGAAGATCAGTACCCAAAACTTTTGCCCAAATTGTGAGATTAGGGAGAATTTTAATCCCAATCTTGTGCTTAGTTATGAGCTTGGTATGGAAAAGTTTTCCATCAGCAGCAGCAAACTCTTCTTTATGCCGGACCCAGTAGTGTGGGGGTAGGATTTTCGGGTTCATGAAAGAGTTGTAGGATCCTGTGTCCATAAAGGCTATGGCAGAAATGGGTTTTGAGTATTTGTAGGTGTAGATTTGGACATGGAGATGTGGGTTGATAGCTGGTTTGTGTACGGAGTCTGGATTAACAGTGAAAGTGTTTTTTGGAGTTTGGAGTGACATAGCAGGCTGCATTATGAAGGCACTAGGGGGTGATGAGTCATATTCTGAAGAGGAATCGGATTCCTTATCAGATTCTGAATCTGAAGTAGTTGGGAAGGTAAAGGCGGTCTCTTTATTCATGTCTTCTTGTTCTGTAACCAGGCGGGGCTTTAAGTTGGCAGAACATGTTATGGGCTTGGCCGTGTTTATTTCGCATGCAGTCTTCTCCCAGGTCTGTGTCGACGGGTTGACCCAGAAGCAAGAGGAAGCACACCGAGTGAGTGGTAACTTGGTGGCTTCAGGAGTTCTCCAGAGACATAAGGGGGGCCTAGAGAAAAGAGCCTGACCCAGTGAGAAGTCTCTAGGAGTTGTGATGAGGGCCAAGTGTGTATGAGCCCCAGTTCCGGTGGGTGGGACAGTGAACGAAAGCCCAGCCACGGTTTGTTTACTGAGAAGAGAGATTCAATATCTGCGTCAGACGGAATATTGACACCTGGAAGTTCTTCGATTGCTTGGACCATCTTTGCAGATTTTGCCTGCTTATGGGGACACCTTTTTGCAAAGTGACCCTTTTTTCCACATGCATAGCACCGAGTGCTTTTTGAGTCACGTGCGTGCTTCTTTTTGAAATAACAGAATCTTTGTTTCTTTTTCTTTTTCCTATATCCATCATGATACTTGCTTTTGCTTTTGAAAAAGGAACGGTAGTGATGTTTTTTCTTTGTCTTGCAGTGGCATTGTTCCTCATCTTTACATTTTATCTTCAGATTTGGACGCTTGCACATTTTTTCGTACTTGGGTCCTTCTTTTAGCATCATTGAGAAAAATTGTTGTGTGGCACAAAGCTTGTCCAGGGACTGTAGTGCCATTTGCTGGATCTGACCCAATGTCAGTTCTCTGAGAGGCCTATTGGTTGCATCAATCTTCCTTAGGAGTTCATCCTGAAGTTCCGTGGGAAGAGAGTTGATGTATACCTGCCTGAGGCTTTCATTTTGTGCACCATTAAGGGAATGATATCTGGATGCCATTCGTCTGTAATGTTTTTCAATATCTTCTCTTTTTAATGAACAACATCTCATTTCGAAGAATTCTTGGCGTTCCCTTTTGTAATATTGCTGAACATCACCAAGAAATTCTCTGAATAGTATGCCTGTAACTGCATGTACATCAAATCGCAGTATTCTGATCTGCGTATATTCATCCAAAGACTGAAACCAATCTCTGAGAGACCCTGTAAATCTGGACACGAATTCTCTGACAATTTGTTCAACAGTTTGTTCTGATTTTGCAACTTGTAAATCTAACCAGGCACTCATTTCTGAAATTCTGTTCCTCCATTTTTCTGGAGGGATATCATCAAGAGTAAACCAGGGACCATTGGTAGGTTTAGGAAGATTTAGGCCAGGTTGCTGTGGTGGAAACTGGTTTACATCAGGTGGTTCTTCCACAATAGGTGTCGGACCAGTAGTGGATGACTCATCAGGGGATTGTTGAGTTGTAGATGATCTAGGAGGATCATTTCTGGAGGCCATGAGTATCTTTGAAATGTTGGTGTATTGTTTTTGTGTAGGTAATAATGGCGTTCCTGGTTCAGTATCTGAGGAAGAATCCTCAGTACTATAAACAGAAGAACTTGCGGACGAAACTGGTGATGTCCTGTGGGCAAGCATAGCAGGAGGATGGAATTGTGTCTCTGGTGATTTGCCTTTATCTGTTGTGAGGGTTGATGGTTTAGGTTTTATGGGTTGAGGTGGTTGTGCCAGAGGGATTTTTCTCAAGAGCATTCCTGTGGACTTAAAATACTTTTTTTTAAGTATTTTGTTTAAAAGTAAATAAATATATAAGAATAATTTTTTTCTCTCAATCCTCTCTCTCTCTCTCTCCCCCCCCCCCCCCCCCCTCTCTTTCTCTATCTCCGACTAGTGATGATCATAGCGGAGATTGGTGGTAGCATAATGGAGATAGTAGAGATCGACTGACGATGTGGTCTCCACCAAGTTCTAGACCAGCCACTGGTCATACCAGCTTTGTCATCATCAGCTACCGTATCTTTAAGTCACAAATCATCTTCTTTACCCCACAATCTCCATGGACTCGCTCTTGTTGCAATCGCAACAACCTCCTTCCTCTGTTCTTCATTGATCGTTACCAGCTCAACCCTCCATTATCATCGGAATTGAAGCTTTCATCTCATTTTCATGGCCACCGAACCTGAGTCTCCACGATGGAGGCCAGGTGGTCTCCAATGGTGGAGACTACTTATCCTTATTTATTTATTATGGCTAGTGTTTGCTTTGATGATGATTGTGAGATGATGTTTATTGGTGGATGGACTGGTGATGATGACTCTGGTTGACGGACAAACGATTGTTGGTAGAGATTCAATTTTGATCTTCATTTTTTTATATTAAAATTTTTATTTTTTAATCTATTATTAATTTATAATTTTTTATTTTAAAATATTATTTTAATAAAAATTTAACGGTTAAAATATTTTGGATAAAAATAAAATAATATACTTTGGGTGATTTTTTAAGATTTGTTCAAAAGATTAATCTGCTGGGGGGGAGGGGGGGTGTGGGGTTTGGTGGGTTGTTTGGGTTTCCCTAAATCTAAACTCCCACTAAATTGCTTTTACGGATTTGCGTGGCTGAGCTTTTAATTAGCGTCGAAAGTCAAGAAATGCAACCACCACATTCAAGACAATTCTTAACCAAACAAATTGCTTTCACGCATTTATGTGGCTGAGCTTTTGGCCTCCAAAGTCAAGGAATGCAGTTTCCAACCATCAAGTTCAAGACAATTCTTAACCAAACAACAAGTATAACATAAAACAAATTGAAATGTTTTGTTTACTTGTCATAACTTGCAAGAAGTCCTATTTGGAAAAAAAACAAAAAAAACAAAAGAGACTTGCCAGAAATTCTGGCTAGCTAGTATCACACACGGCAGCGAACTTGTCTAGTTTATTGTGGAAATTTATAATACTGATGAATTGGAATGTTGAAATTTCTCTTGGTAGAGTTGATTTTTGTTCATGCTTTACCGTTCATAGTCGACTCCGAAGACTAGTCTGGATGCTTTTAAAACTTATTTGTTTGACAAGCGCTGTCCCCTTCCCCTTTCGGGCCTGACAACCGCTGTTATTAGAAAGAACTTTTATCATTCTGAGTAATTTTAATTAATATTGATATAGTAATTAATAATAAAAATGAAGTGTAAAAATATATTTAGTGTTCTGAATATATGGTCTTAACACCACTTCATTTTTTATAATATTCATTACCTTATTTGTTGATATTTCATTATGGAAATAATTTTTTAATTTACCTATAAATAAATCTATATTGTAACGATTAAAAAATATATCAATTGAATTATTTTCTCTCTTTCTCTCTTACTTTACTTGTTCTCTTTTATTTGATTGTTATTCTATATTCATTGCTTTTAGGTCACGTTTTATAACACGTTATCAATACGAATATGGTATGAGAGATTTCATTCATGTGATCTACTCTTTACTATATCATTCAAATAATCTTGCTAGTATATGTGTTTCGTATAAAGGTCATTTTATACTAACGGATGTTATGTTAGATCCAAAACAAATTTTTCTTCAAGTTTAATTGATTTTTCTCTTTTGCTATTTTGGTTTATATGTTTATTTAAATATATGCAATATGGATTTTGTTTTGAAAACATATGTCAATAGCTTTAAATTCATATACTGTTTGCATGATTTGATTAATTGTTTAAAGAGAAAAAATTGAATTAAATTTTTTTTTATTGGTTTGATTGATGCAAAAAGAGTAAAAAAAATTATATTAAGTTTGTTTTTTGTTCTGAGTATGGAGAGAAAAAAAATATTATTCTTTTCTTATTTATGTTCAATGCGGAAAATATATAAAAATAATATATATATTTTTGCTCTCTGTGAGATATCAATGTTCTTTGTGTCTGTTTAAATAATTTTATAAACATTGCTATATGGGAATTGCTATTTTTGGATCTTCTGTGTAACATGCTCTTCCGATGTCCAGGTAACCCATTGAACTTTACCCTTAGTTATGGAATAGTAAAGATATTAAAATATTTGAATCCGGAAAAGTAACTAAATTTTCATAAAAAAAATAAAAAAATAAAAAAAAATTTCCAGATGGGTCCAGGGTAGGTTTATGATTTCAAAATCCAAAAATTTATTAAAATGAACGGACCTGGATAATTAATAAAATACTAATGAAGTTTTCGAATTTGAAATTGGATTTTAATAAAATTTTCAGATGGATCAGAGAGGATTCCGAATGCGAAAAGAGATTTTTAGGAACTTGGAATAACCAAATAATTCAAGTGACAAGGAAATTATGCATGGATGACAAGTGGATGAAGATTAAATGAGATGGAGGGACAAGTGTAAGATAGTGATCAAATAATCAAATTAGTGTAAATAAAAAAAAAAATCGCATGAAAAATTATACACCACATATTCGGTCAACCCTTATATATCTCTCATACATCTCATTTGCTTCTTCTTCCCTTCCACGATCACACTCTCTCGGTCTCTCTCTCGTCTCACCGAGCTCTCTTCTCTCCATCTTCCATTTTCGTCTCTCACGAGCTCAACCTCTCGGTTCCCTCTTGTCTCTCTCACGAGCTCATCTCCCTTACCCACTCATCTCCTTCACGGTAAATGCATCTCTCTCTTAGTTCTCTTCTCTTTCTAACTCTCGGTTCTCACTCTTTCTCTCACTTAATCTCACGGTTTTCACTCTCTTTCTCACTCAAGCTTTCAGTTTTGAAGGAAAATCAAGAAGTAATCGGCTATTGAAGGAAGGCAAGGGGTATTCGATCAACTCTCTCACAAATCCTCTCTAGTCTCTCGGTCAAGTAAGCTCTCTCTCTTCCTTGCAATTTTAAGTATTTTCTTTGCCATTTGAAGCAAGCAAAATCAAGCAAACTTAAGAAGCATCCATTTTGGGTATTCTCGGTTTTAAAAAGGAGAAAGAGTTGCGTGTCACCGAGAGCTATACAAGGGAAAATGAAGTTATTTTTGAAGAAAATAGGCACCTGTATGAGGCTTGAAGTCATTTAGGAGGTGTTTTCAATGTTTTCAGAAGGTCAGTTTTATATTTCGAGAAATTTTGTTAAGTTTTTGGAAAGATTTATATCAAAGCATGTTTGGGTTTTAAGATTTACAACCTTATTAGTGTGGAGGTTGATTTGCGGATGAATTTGGCGTTGGATTGATTCGAAAACAAAAATGCATATATTCTAGTTTTGACCATGAAAGGGTATTTTGATCATTTAAAAATTGTTTCGATTGGTTGATGAAATTTTAAAGAACTTTTTAATGTTAGAATTAGTGTGGAAATCGAAAAAGAAATTGTTGAATATTAATTGATTACTTCGTGAGTTAATATATCGTAATCGCTCAGAAACGATATTTAATAGTCGTAAATGAGATTTGCGTTGATTCTTGATGTGTTCGAATATAAATTGATGTGAAAACGTAAAAAAAAATGATAATAAGGCTATGTATGGAATTCAGTCAAGTGAGAAAATGTTAGTTCGAAATTTTCGTTTAAGTTCATTCGTATGAATTTAATCTCGAATTGAAATATTTATAGTGTTTAAATAATTAAAATTATGAATGAATATTAAATGCGAGTAATCGAAACTAAAACGAATTAAAGTGGAGTGTTTTGAGATATTTGATTGGTTAAGTAGTTCGTTAGTTGATGCGTAAATGTATGTACGTGCGAATTATGTTAGTTGTAGCGTAGTCTGAAATTAGATTGTGGAAATGTATAGGTTATTCGGAGGCAAGATGAAATATCTCGTTGGTTAAAGTAAATAGCGAGCTAGAAATTCAGGTGAGTGTCCTAACGAAAATGTTTTGAGATGAGATTATTTCTATTTACATTTGTTGACGATCGGAATCGGTCAACACCCGGTCGGGGGTCGGAACCTCGCCGACGGAACGATTTATGTGGGGCCGGCCCGTAGACCGTTGAACCCCTTTTGGCCTCTTGGGGTCGCGTCCGGAGTTGAACCCTCAACCTTATAGGTGTTATTGGTGTACAACTCCTACCACCAAGCTGAGTCAGCTTGGTGGTAGGAGTTGTACACCAATAACACTTATAAGGTTGAGGGTTCAATTCCGGACGCGACCCCAAGAGGCCAAAAGGGGTTCAACGGTCTACGGGCCGGCCCCACATAAATCGTTCCGTCGGCGAGGTTCCGACCCCCGACCGGGTGTTGACCGATTCCGATCGTCAACAACATTGTATTTGTATGTTAATATACATTCATGCTGTTAATGATTGTAAATTAATTTTTATATGAAAAATGAGTTTTTGAACGAGAATCAGATTGCATGAATTACTAAAAGTTTTCATAAAATGTCAGTTTTGAAATGAGAAACATGTATTTGAAATGATTTATAGCATATGATATGTATTTTGTGATTTCCGGTATTGGTAGAGTATCCAAAGGCGATGTAGGATTCCGCCTGGGAGAGGATGTAGGATTTCGCTCCCCACATGGTACATTTTAAACTAGCTTACTACTTAAGATGATGTAGGATTTCACTTCGTAGCGATGTAGGATTCCGCTACGTAATACCAGACACATATGACTTGAGACAATGTAGGATTTCGCTCCGCTATATGGTATGGCCTGAGACGATGTAGGAATCCACTCGGTCATACATTTATTTTAGAATACCACATGGATTGAAAAAGACAGTGATTGACTTGTTTTATGTAAAAGTTTTTCGAAACTATGAACTGCCATCACTGATATATTTTAATAACAAGAAAAGTGAATAAAAGCGTGTGAAAGATTATGTTACTCACATTTTGTTATATGAAAAGCATTTGAAAGTAAATGTCAATATTAAAAAGATTGATTTTCAATCCATTAATTCAAATATAGTTTATAATGCACATGTTTTTACAAATGATTATTTATGCTTTACATTATGTATGGTTCTTGAAAATTTTATTTAAATTCTACAACATGACTTTAGTTATGAAATGAAATTACAAAAATGTTTTAGGGAGGAATACCTGACACTCATTGAGCCTATTTCACTCACCTTTGGTTTATTGTTTTTAAATAAAAACTTCCCAAGATCAGGTACAGGTGTAGACATTCAGACGACAGGAACTTCTCAATAGGAGTAGACATATTTTACGTCGGGCGTAGCTATGACTTTTGTTTCTTCATGTATGAAGTTATATGTTTTAAAGGATGAGAATTGTTTCATTTGTAAATATCAATATTACTTTTGAAATTGTATATATACCCATGTTCATGCATATAATATTTCAAAATTTGAAGTTAGTCTGAGCCAATGTATGTTTGAGACTGTTTGTGATTTGTGGAAAAAAGGCCGAAAGCCCAGTAGTTGAGAAATTGAATGATTTTGAAATGTACAGGTATTTTAAAGGTGATTTTACAGGATGATATTTTAAAAAAAACAGCTATTGTGCTGTCGAAATTTTTATAAAATTTTGTTTGTGTAAATTTTGAATGGAAAAAGTTCCCACCCATTTCTGTTGGAAAATAAATATTTAAAGGAATTTAGAAAGGGATTTTCAAAATATAATTTTAAAAGGTTTAGCTTCACGGAAGTTTTTCAGCCATAAGGGATCTCGATTGGAAGGCTATCGTGGGGTGCCGGATGGGTCGCCTTAAGAATAGGAGTCCGGGCCTGTCATTTTGCATTCAAAAGTAAGTTCAAGGATATTAAACTTATGTTTTAATACTTTGTTTAATATGATATTTCTTCTAATTTTCTTATCTGCAACCTAAAGTTTGCAAGCGAAAATTAAAACTAAAAGTTTTAGTTTTCAAATAGAATAAGAAGTTCCAAATTTTCAATTTAATTAAAACCCAAAGTTCTATATTGTAAATTTATTTAGAACCAGAAATTCTATACTTTTAATTTAATTAGAATTATAAATTATGATATATTTATCTATTAGAACCAAAAGTTCTATAGTATTAATTTATTTGAACTAGAAATTTTAGTTAAATTCTAATTAAATTTTGTTAACTTTCACGCCTAATACAGACAATTGTATATGTTAAATAAATTATAGTTGCCTGAAGTAACATAATTGTCCCTTGCCTATTGTATAGAAAGAATGTGTCTTAGACTATGGATCTAAACACAAAAGGCAACAAAATATACAAATTTGTGTTTCATATATGAAACCAATGTTATGCAGACACATATACATAGAAAGCAATGTGACTCTTTCGGGTTATGAAAAATTAAATAAAAATCGAACAAATTTGATTTTGTGATGTTATAGTCTTGCTTTTTGCATATGACATAATGGTTTCTTCAAATTCGTTTTAATTGATTGGATTTTCAATGAATGATTTGAATCTGAATTTTTGTATTTTAAATTTAAATCAAAAGTTTCAAATTCTCAATAAATTTATTCTTGGTTTTATTTGGATCTTAAAACCTGAAGTTTCAGATCCTTACTTCAGTTCTAGATTATAATTCATTTAGATTTTGGAACTAGAAGTTTCAAAATTACAAATAAAAAAGATTGGGAAAATTAAATCAATTCGAATTTGATACGAAAAAAACCCGTCTCGAACCAATTATATTTGAAAACATGTCTCCTTGTTAAGGGTGAGTAGAGACTTGAAGATCTTTTATACTAACTTTTGTTCATGATTTCAGGATATATTAATCGTGAAATTTAAGTTCATAAATATGTTAAAGTATTCTACTTTCTGTTTATGAATTTTGACACATCGAGATATGTCTTTTCATATTTATGTATTTAATACGAATTACTTGATCAAGTATATATATAACGATCTCATGTCTCATGCCATATGATTAAAATTTATTGGTATTATGGTTAAGTCATTACCTCCCTAGTGACGGTATGAGTATAAAGGTGACATGAGCTGTTAGATGTGAAAACTAGATAGCGGTGATAGTTAAGGTTTTTTTATTTTTATTTTTATTTTTATTTTTTATATAGTTATTTTGTTTGGGATCTTTTATAATATATCATAAAATTAAGGTATGATTGTAATTTACTTAGAACCTGAAGTTGTAAAACTAATTACAGTGATTGATGTGATTTAGAAAAGAATTTTGATATGATTTGGAAAAGAATTTCATTCTCAATTCTATCAAAAACTGAAGTTTTGAGTTACCATCATAGTGAACATATAACTATGATATACAATCACATCATAACTTGAAGCTTTGAGTTTTTGAGAAGAAAATGTACAATATTTTTATTCTTCTTATATTAAATTATATAATTATTGTTGTTTCTCATATAATTTTTGGTTAGCGAAAGTCGTGTTATTTTCTTTCCTCAGAGCAAGATACGAAAATAAGGTACATGACATGTATTTTCTTATACCTTATTTGATTATTAAATATTTGTTACAATTCGTTGTAATAGTATTTTTGAGAAATTGTTTATTAATTCATTGTGATTATAATTTATATATCTTGGAATGTATACTTGATCACCAAATAAATGAAGTCAGATGATTGAAATAATTTGAACTTCAAATTTGCTCCTGAAGTAGCAATGTTAATGATTATGGGTGAAAAATCATTTATCTCATATGATTAAACTAATTAATATCATTTCCTAAAGTAAATGTTAAATCATCCAATAGTCATGACGATGATTATGGTCAATAAAACCTCGATGATCATAACAAATTTTAACCACCTGATGTGGAATTCACACCAAAGCAAAGTAAACAAAGTTTTTACTATTGGTAGAATATGAAATTATAATAATTGTATGTCTGAAGTATGTATAAATATTATATTAATATTTTACCGATATATAAAGACTCTAGAAGAGCAAATTTGTATATTACAGAGTAAAAAAAAAAAAAAACAATATTGTATATGTGAAACTTTGTTACTTTAATAGATTCCAAAGGAATCTATTTAGATATACATTAATAAAAATATATCGCATTTGTATTATTTATACTGTCATATGCCAGAAGCATATTTTATGATGACTATCATATGATCATAAATATAATACGATAAAAAATTATGATAAATCAAAAATCTGTTTTTCTTCCAATAATACAAAGAAAATAACATCAAATTGTTGGAAGTAATATGAATATCCATTATAGAATCTGAAGATTCTTACCTAGTAAATGTCCCTGAAGAACAATAATTGATATTATAATTTGATCCTTAAAGGACACTATGTGTTTGGTCTTTTAAGGACACTATGTGACATTTGAGTCATTGAAAAATAATATGATAGTCTAATATATTCTTGAGAACAGCAAGACAGTATAATTAAGTCCTAAAGGATATTATGATGATATAAATAAGTCCCAGAAAGATATTATAATGATGCAAATAAATTCATGAAGGATAACAAAATAATATTAATGAATAAGTTTTCTCATCATTAGGGGGAGAATAAGGATAAAATTATAAAATTTAACGACGTGAAATTATAATTGGCATGCATTGTTCATTATGACAATTATTGTATAAGTCATATGAACCTGAAGTTCAAAGATCGTTTACTTGAAAATTGCATACACGAATGATTTTATACTCATTGCCAATACATTAACTCGGGTGATTGTTCCTGAAGAACAATTTATATGAATGACAACAAATAAAACATTCATTACACACAGAAGTCTGAAAAGTAAATTTGGTTGTAATGTTATTATTCCTTGAAGTGAGTAATGAAAGATCATGATCATTTTAAAGGTCACGCTCGAGCTATAAATAATCCTCATTATATAAATACAACTCTTGAGGAGTTAAATGTTTTTGAAGAGATAGAACTTTTTGAATCTCCCCTATGAAACTCAAAATGGATTTTAATTATATATGGAAAAGTGCATGTGCTCAAACTATAAATATTATAGTTTGCACTAAGAATATGTGAAAGTTTACAGTAGCCCCTGAAGAGGCACGTGTATTGAAAACTTAAAGAAATTAAGACCTTATATTTTATTGTTTTGCTTATTACAGAAAAATGATAAGGATATTGAATAACATATTGTGCAAAAATGTCGACATAAAATTATTAATCAAAATAAAAGCAGAGCTATATTTATAAAGTTATATTAAACTTATCATATGGACGCTTGAAGACGTCATATGTTTTGATCAAAATAATTACTTATATGAAAATTGAGACAGTGAGATATAATCGTATCTCAAAGGTTTATTGCAGAAACCCAATATTAATAATGTAAAAATAAATTGTCTTATAGTTAATTTCATATGATAAGAATTAATAGCCCCTGTAAAGGCTAGCATCTTAGAAGCGGTAAAATCTCCTGAAGAGATATAAAATATTGGAAATACAAAGATTTTCTTGGAGAACTGTGGAGTCATGATTGTAAATAATGATCATGAACTACATAGTATCAATGAGTGTTGAAAAAGACATGATTGACCTAAGTGGAATGAAGCAATTCAAACAGAATTGACTTCATTAACCAAATATGATGTATATGGATCAATAGTCCAGACGCCTGAAGACGTCAAATTCATTGGATATAAATAGGTATTTGCAAATGTAATAAGATAAAATGTATTCACCAGTGATGGATACGATTACATTTCGATTGGTTTGATTGTTTCCAAAAGATTTTAAATGTGCTGTATGGATGTGGTAATGACATACATATATAGGTTATTAGATACCAATATATACATGAAAATCTCTGAAGGATTTAAAATGCCTGAAGCATATAATTCAAATTCTCGTAACTTATATTTAATAAAGTTATAATAGTTTGTATATGGCTAAAAGCAATCCGGATGGATATCATATAATCGTCTTAGTGAATATCTCACAAAAGAAGGATATATTAATGATCTATATGTCCTTGTGTATTCATAAAGAAATCAAAATTTGGATTTGCCACTATAACAATATATGTCGATGACATGAATTAAACTGGAACTCCTGAAGAGCTTCTAAGAATTGTTGAATATTTGAAAAGAGAATTTAAGATGTAAGTTTTGAGAAAACAAGATATTGTCTCAGTCTGAAAATCAAGCACAAATCAGAGGGAATATCAATACATCAACTCGAAGACACTAGAATGGAATCAAACATATTTTTCAATATCTTCGATGAACTACAAGAGTAACAATTGTAGACCTTTCAAAAGGAGTATATTAAGTCAATATGGACATATGCACACTGCACTCTTTTTTCTTTCGATAAGGTTTTGTCCTACTGGGTTTTCCTGATAGGGTTTTTAACGAGGCAGTTCTTTTAAGCATGTCTAAATACTATTGAATTCATACGATTATTAAATTTCTGATCCAGCAGATTAGGAAATATCTTTTGCTTTCATCAAAAGAATATGTCATCTTTTTTGGAGTTTTGTATTCTATACTCTTTTTCCCTTTTGACCAGTTTTTATCTCATTGAGTTTTACTGGCAAGGTTTTTAATGAGATAGTATTTGGGTACGTCCAAAATCTTGAAGAATATTATCAAGTGGTGTATGCTCAAGGGGGAGTGTTATGAATATATGGTCTTAACATCACTTTCTTTTTGATAATATTCATTACCTTATTTGTTGATATTTCATTATGGAAATGATTTTCTAATTTACCTATAAATAGACCTATATTGTAACTATTGAAAGATATATAAATTGAATTATTTTCTCTTTTTCTCTCTTTCTCTCTTACTTTACTTGTTCTATTTTATTTGATTGTTATTCTATATTCATTGCTTTTAGACCACATTTTATAACATTTTGGTGGATGAAAAGTGTCACTAATTTTTTACATTATTAATAGCATCACTAATAAAAGTGTTTGGTAATAAAACATGTAATTATATAATTGAATATTGCACAAAGTAATTTTTCTTCTAAAATTTTAACTATATATTTGATGTTTCTTAATATTTTGTTGTGTAATAAAGAACAAATAAGAAAGCATAAAAAAAAAGAAAGAAAACAATATAGATAATTATAGTGGTTTGGCAGTGCCTGCATCCACTCTCATATAAGTGAAAATTTTCACTAAACTTTCAATAGGATTATAGTAGTTATTTATATTAAACTGTTATTCCAAAAATACTCTTACAAATACCGTACCGTACTACAAACTCAGACTTGAAGTGAAATCAACAAACCTCATATGTTACATATATATATATATAAATATGAGACATATATTCAATAAATTTTAACATACTGAGAAATAAAATTAGATTTTGTTGTGTACACAAAACTCTACTCTAAATTTTTGACATTAGTAGAGTAAAATTAAGATTGATTTAATAGGAACACTTATACCTTAGATTAATTGAACTTTAAGTAGTTAATTTAAGGAAAAAAAAAACGAAAGAAACATAGCCTCTCATGTGTCTGCCACTGTAACGTCAAGTAATTGATGAAATTAACAAGGTGAACCAAGAATTGCCTTTGGTCCTCTGATAAAAACGAAGAAGAAGAAGCTAAAAGACCAACTGTATCTGAAGCTCCGTGGAACTTTGATTAAAGTCAATCGGCGTCAACCTTGAAAAACACCGCACTGCCATCCATGTGAAGGACTCCCAGGCTAGGGCCAACTACTATTAATGGCCGACATTAGTTGTCTACTTTCTTGTCAAAATTTATGTTGAAGTTAGGTCTCTTACACGGTAGAGTTGATTCCCAACCTAAAATTTAATAATATTGAAAAAAATAAAATGAAGTATTAGTAAAAGACTGTTTGCAATTAGGAAACAAAGAATAGTTGCCAGCTTCAACTTTAATTGGATTTTACCAACAAAGACAAAGAAGAGTCATACTCATAGCACTTGGCTCACAGTGGGTCACTTAATCAAGTATACATCACGGACGGCATGTGACATATATTGCACGTTGTTGTGGAAATGAACTCATGAAGTAGTTAATTGGTTATCAAACAAATGAAGTTGATGTGCAAAATTGGCCAAATTTCTTAACTACATGGCATGAGAAGACTTGCATACATTAAAGTCCTTGCTTAATTAAAGAAACTTATATAAGAAGGCACGAACAGAAACAACCATGTATACTCCTAGTCAAGTAAACCGTGATAATTGACATGCAACTATAAATGAAGGGCCCCAGAATAATTTTCTATTTATACAATAACATAAGTTCGTTTGAATTCCGACCACTTGTATATATATAGCAATAGAAAAGCTAGGTGGAGCACACACACAACAAAGTATAAACAATCATCTCAAAAGGCAAAAAAAATGAACACAAGCTTATGCTACTCAGTTCACTTTCGATTCCTTTTCCTCTTTTGCTTCATGATCCATTTTATATCTTATGCCTCTACCACCACCTTCGTAGCTGAAAATGAGACGGATGGAATTGCCTTGAGGGAGTTCAAGTTGAAGATCATCCAATCTCCTCAAGGAGTCCTCGACTCTTGGAATGAATCTCGTCATTTCTGTGAGTGGGAGGGAATCACTTGTGGTCATAAGCATAGAAGAGTCACTGTCCTAGACCTACATTCAAGAGGTTTGTATGGTTCTCTCTCTCCTTACATTGGTAACCTTAGCTTCTTAACAGAGCTCATTCTCGATAATAACAGTTTTCAAGGTGAAATTCCTAGTGAATTTGGTCGCCTGTTCAGATTAGAAACTTTGCAACTGGCCAATAACTCATTGGAGGGAGAAATCCCCGTCAACTTGTCTCATTGTTCTAGGCTCACTTCCTTATCTTTACAACGGAACAAGCTAGTAGGGAAAATTCCATATGAGTTTAACTCCTTGTACAACCTTAGAGGATTGGCGTTATTCAATAACAATTTAAAAGGAGGCATCCCTCCTTTTCTTGGAAACCTTACCTCCTTAACTGGTTTATTTTTAGGTAATAATCCTTTGGGAGGAAATATTCCAGATTCATTGGGTCGGTTGAGAAAGTTAACTATTCTTGCGCTAGATAACTCCAGCCTCTCTGGTATAGTCCCTCCTTCTTTATACAATCTTTCATTCCTTATTTCTTTCACTTTGCCTGACAATCAACTTCATGGGAGTCTTCCATCAAATTTAGGTCTTACTCTTCCTAATCTCCAATATTTCACATTCGGAGCAAACTTCTTTAGTGGATCCATTCCTGCGTCTTTATCAAATGCTACAGGACTCCGCTTCATTGAATTGAATGTTAATTCTTTTTTTGGAAAATTGGTTGTTGATTTTGGCGGTATGCAATTTCTTGAATATTTGAATCTTGGGGGAAATAATTTAGGAAGTGGGGAAGTTGATGAGATGAACTTCATCAATTCTTTGATCAATTGTAGTAATTTGTTGGTTTTGAGTATAGGGGGAAATCAATTCAGAGGCACAATACCTTATTCAATAGCTAATCTCTCTACTACACTCCAACAAATCTACATTGGTGAAAATCAATTGTATGGAAGCATACCTCCAACAATAACTAATCTCGTCAACTTAGTTCATTTGAGCATGCAGAGAAACCTACTTGCTGGCTTAGTTCCCAAAGAAATAGGTAAACTATATAACTTAGTACGACTGTCTATTGGTAGTAACCAACTTTCAGGGGCAATTCCTTCATCTCTTGGAAATTTGTCTTTGTTGTCTTATCTTTTCTTGAATAATAACAAATTAGCAGGAGTCATTCCTTCTAATCTTGGAAATTTGAAACGCTTGTCACGTTTACTTTTTTCTCAAAATAACCTTAACGGAACCATTCCTGAACAAATCTTTGAGATAACTCATCTATCAATCACACTAGATTTAGCTCAGAACCATTTGGTTGGATCCATACCCTCAAATGTTGGTAATTTGAAAGAGTTATCAGAATTTGATGTGTCTAACAATAAATTATCGGGTGAAGTTCCAAATGAACTTGGTCTTTGTTCTAATCTCGAATTGCTCCTTATGGATGACAACATCTTCCATGGATCTATTCCTTCATCGTTCAGTTCTTTAAAAGGTATTCGAGAGATTGATCTCTCTCGTAACAACTTGTCAGGCCAAATTCCAAAATTCTTGGAAAGTCTTCGCTTAGAGAAACTAAATCTATCCTTTAATGATTTTGAGGGTGAAGTACCAAGGAAAGGAGTTTTTGCAAATGCAAGTGCAATATCGGTGGTTGGAAATAATAATAGACTTTGTGGAGGCATACTTGAGCTTCAACTACCCAAATGCCCCAATAACAACTCAAGAAATGACAAGACCTCTTTTGTATTCAAGATTCTAATCTCAACTGCAAGTGCGTTGTTGGGTGTAGCCGTGTTGTCATTTTCCATTTTTTGCTAGGTGAAAAAAAGAAGAAGTAAACAAGCTTCTGAACCTATGTAGAGAAAAATGCTTCCTAAAGTCTCTTATGAAAGGCTACTTAAAGCAACTAATAACTTTTCTTCAACCCACTTGATTGGTATAGGGAGTTTTGGCTCTGTGTATAAGGGAATTCTAGATCAAGATGGAACTGTAGTTGCAATCAAAGTACTTAATCTCCAACGTCAAGGAGCTTCTAAAAGTTTCATGACCGAGTGTAAAGCATTGAGAAATATCCGTCATAGAAATCTTGTGAAGGTCCTAACTTCTTGTTCGAGTATTGATTTTCAAGGTAATGACTTCAAAGCTATAGTTTATGAGTTTATGGCAAATGGGAGTCTTGAAAAGTGGTTACATCAAGCTTCAAAAGGAGAGGATGAGCAATTCAAACTTCAAAGCCTTACCCTTCTTCAAAGAGTAAATATTGCAATTGATGTGGCATCTGCACTGGATTATCTCCATCATCATTGCCAAGAGCTCATCCTCCATTGTGATTTAAAACCAAGTAATGTTCTCTTAAACAATGACATGACTGCTCATGTCGGTGATTTTGGATTAGTAAGGTTTCTACCAGAAGCCTCAAATTCTAATCAAAGTAGCTCTATTGGAGTAAAAGGAACAATTGGATATACAGCTCCAGGTAAATGTAGCACTTGCTGAAATCTAACTTTTGTATTTTTACTCACTTCTCAAAATTCAATATAGTTTTCTCATGTAAATTTTTTGTATTGCAGAGTATGGTTTAGGAAGTCAAGTTTCAACAAATGGGGATATCTACAGTTTTGGGATCTTGCTCTTAGAAATCCTGACAAGAAAGAATCCCACAGATCTTATGTTTGAGGGAGACTTAAATCTTCATAACTATGCAAGAACAGCATTGCCAGAGAGTGTGATGGACATTGTAGATCCAGAACTTGTAAATGAAGAGGTTGCTGCAACTAACCATAGGATGAGGGAAGCTTCATACAACTGCCGGAAAGAATGTTTGATTTCAATGGTCAGGATTGGGGTAGCATGTTCTTTGGAGTCTCCGCAAGATCGAATGAACATAACCCAAGTTGTCCATGAGCTACAAGCAATCAAGAGCATTCTTCTTCAACCAACGACTAGAGTCAACATGAGAAAAGGTAATTAATATTTTCCAAACATTCAACTTATGTTCCCTTGTTATGATAACAAATTGTGAGACATATAAATTAAACTTAATTCAATTCTTAATGATTATTTTATTTTTTTTATATATATATTTTTATATCTTATATATGTTCATTTTCCTTGGACCATATATTTTATAAATTACAGGTGAATGAAGTTACTGATCGGGTTGTAGATTTTTATGGCAAATGTTAGTCCTCGATGTCCTCTTTTTATTTGCTGGAATGATCCTCGGGCTGATCTTGGCTAGTTTCTAAATCATGTTGCTAATGGTCTTTCTTTTTTCTTTTTTTTTTTTTTTTTTTTTTTTTTTTCAGTTTTTTTTTTTTTTTTTTTTTTTTTTTTTTTACTTTTCTTCTTTTTTTTTTTCTTGTCCTTCCAAAATTTGTAACAGCTTCATATATATATATATATATATATTTAAAGGTAAGACTCATTACGTTTCCCTCTAATTAGTTTGAATAAATTTTGACAGCATGATCAAGATGTAGAAGAATGGTTGATGATTGCAATCTTTTTCGCATAAATTATCACTAATGGTCACAAGCCCAATTTTACGGCAACATATAATTTCTAAAACATCTTTATTTTAAATTAAGTCATTTACTTTGTAAAGCTAAATTATCACTACTTGTGTCGCTCTCTTGATACATTGGGCTTCAATCAGCCTAACTCTAGGTTTAACACAATCTTATTAACAGAATTTGAAGTCAATTACATCGATCACTATAAACTGATTTGACTGAACTTTGATTATTAGATCTAATATCATTGCTTTCCCTTAACATGTTTTAAAGTTGTTCTTGGTCAACACAGTTGCTATCCAAAATAGAAAGTAGCAAAATTCAAATCCATTGTTTTTTCGTTTATTTGACATTGGTCGAATGCATTGTTAAATTTAACTTCTTCTTCTTTTTTTTTTTTTCAAAACTTTATTTGGTCCCTATATTTTTTAAAAGCTTCTCATTTTAAAATATGAATCCACTTCTAGTGTTCATTGAAGGGGCGTAACCCGGATTTCCCTTTTAGGGACCCGAGCAGAGCCCTCCCGACACCTCAATGGAAGTCCTTACAGTTTTCATATCGGTGATTGGTTCTAAAGGATTCCGTGGAATAAACTAGTAATACATTTTCATTTCATAGCTATTTAAAAATTTGGGGGGAAAAATTTTCGACAGCACAATAATTGTTTTTCAACATTTTCAATCTTTTTAAAATCACTTGAAAACAATTTATAACACTTCAAAATTCATACAATCTTTTCTCCACTTCCAATTTGGACCTCAGGTCCACTTCACAATAAAAACTAATCCATAAATCAAAATATTTTAATCGGAACCATTTCAAATTTCAAAAATATTTCATCATGCATAAAATTTAAAGTATTTACATAAAATCAAAAGTATTCATATTATGCATGTTTATGAAATATCAAAATATGTACATTAATTTTCATAGATGCAATCATCGGAGGGCCTGCCTAACTATGCGGCAGGATCGCCTGCTTTGAGCACCTATCTCTACACCTGGGGAGGTATTTATTCATGAAATAAATAAGAAATAGTGAGCTTTAGGAGTTCAATGAGTGTCATACGTTTTTATTTAAACTTTACTTTAAAAAATATCCTCCCAAAAATCATTTGGAAATCTAAGTTTCTTAATGATTTATTCAAAGCATAAATCTCATGGTCTTGCATATACATTTATATAAATTTATTTGAAAACATAAATGCATGCATTATAAAAATTCATTCCATAACATGCTTCATTTAAAATCCATTCATAAAATAAACATAATTTTTTTTTTTTTTTTTGTAAAAAATAACATCATTCATAAAACCTATATCCAATAGAACCCATGTCGTGTGCTAGGTGGGACAAACCACCATCCCTAGTGGCTTTTAGGTGGGACGAACCACCATCCCCATTGGTCAATACGACAATATCATAATGCTACAAACCACTACACTACGGTAAAAACCTGCCTGGTGTAGGGTATCTGTCGTTTTCTGGGCGGGACGAACCACCATCCCCAGTGGCTTTTGGGCGAGACGAACTACCATCCCAATCGGCCACTACACTGCGGTAAAAACCTGCTTGGTGTAGGGTATCTATCGTTTTCTGGGTGGGACGAACCACCATCCCTAGTGGCTTCTGGGTGGGACGAACTACCATCCCAATCGGTCAATATGACAATATCTTTCATAATATAGTGCTTTATGACATCCAGAGGGCGATGCGATAGACACGATAGACTCAATCCTCCCTTAGTTAGTGACACGCCCCCTGACTGGATATGCCATGCGCGTATAAAGTACCCCGACCGATTCTCATTCATATAATTTCTCTTTCATTTCATAGGAGGGGTAACCATTGATTTTGAAAACTTTATTCCTTTATGCTTTGAAAATTTTCATTCATATGCTAAAAACAATTTACATAAAAACACATTTCTTCAATCGGTTGCTAAAAGCACAAAAACATATTGCTTCTATAATCAATGTCATTCACATTTTCTTTTGATAAATACATATAGATATTTCCTAAACTAACAACTTAATATAACTCATTTAGATTTCACAATACTTTAGCATTTGTAAAATCACTTTAAATCATGCATTTAACATTTATAAAATAATTTTACACTCATATTAAAGTATATTAAAAATGCATTTATCATTTCGTAAAATAATTTTCACTCATCAAACATATTTTAAAATCACCAAAAGACATGGTTCCTAATTCATAATTCATAAGGTATACCTTAAAATCATAAAACCTAATTTTAGTTTCATAAATTGCAAAGTATACTTTAAAATTTCAAAACAAAAATAATGTTTCCTTAATTAAGAATCATAACATAAAATTGATTTTACATAATCTAAAGTTGTATGTTCTAATTATACTGTTAAAAAAACTTTCAAAACATATTCTAAAATCCCTCCATCATACAACATACATATTTAAACAAAAGCCATCTTTCTAATTTTATGAAACATGTTTCAAATCCTTAAAACATACTTCAAAATTAATAAATCACAACATATATATAAATCATCAAAACTAATAAAGGTTAAACATAACAAAACACTTTCATAAATAAATTTTAAAAGAAAGTATCTACTCACATAACTCATTTGTTTATTTTTGGATCTAACATGAGTTTCCATATGATTTCTCATAATCCTGAATTACCTTAAAATCACATAAAACTTAATTTAGACTTATAGAAAAATAAACCAATTTTCTAGAATCTAAATCCTATTAAAATAAACTTATTTATCTGGATAAATTAAACACTCAAGTATTTTTTTCTTTTTTTTTTCTTCTCCCCTTTCTTCTTCTCGGCTCCTCCTATCATTTTTTTTCCTTCCTCCTACTGCCGAATGACTTCTCTGTGTTTGTTCGCTTTTGAGAACTATATATATACATGCCACAATCCTTATCACTTCTTTCCACCGCTTCTTCTTTATTTTGTTTTATTTTATTTTATTTTTATTATTATTTTTTTTTCGTTCCTTCTCACTCGGCAATCACACCAACTCTTATACATATATATTTTCTCAATAGGGCCCACCACCTTTTAACTTATATATTATTTGAGTGGGTATTTATATATGTATTTTTATATCAATGGGCCCCACCACTAATATATAATAATAATTATTATATTCATTATTCTTTTTTTGAAAAGGAAAATTCTAGCTCAATTTTCTTAATTTCTTTTAAAAATACTCTCTAATAGGATATTTATCCACCACTTCTTTACTTTTAAAACTTGAACCAGACCAACTTAATAACAATAAATTGGATTTCAATTAATCTTTTGGATCCAGTTAGATTGAGGCCATATAGTTCTCCTTGGAACGAAAACATTCTCTTTTGTTTCTTTCATTCAACTCTCCTTGTGACACATGTCTTTCATGCATTGTCTCTTCTTTTCTTTTCATGCCAAGCCTCTCATTTCATGCATCTATTCATACTTTTCGATTTTCATATTTGAAATCATTTTCGTTCCATCTAAAAATTTTATTATAACTCAATTTTACATCCGGAAATTTTATTAGAATTCGATTACATTTCTAAATCTGATCACTTTAAATTATTTTATTACCTCGCAAATAAAATCATCTCTGGTCCTATCCGGAAATTCTACTAAAATTCAATTACACATCCGGGTACTTAAAATTATTTTATTTCTCCATAAATACTATATATGGTACTAAATTCGGAGAGAGTATTTTCGTCAAATAAATTTCGGATCACTTACATTCTCTTCAAATGGACTCATCTTGGATCCATTTCAGTTTTGTTTAATTTTAATACTAATTCTAGAAATTTTGACTTGCGAGGTCCGCTTTCCAAAAGTTACTATTCACACAAAAAACTATTCATTGAAAAATTTTTATTTCTCCTAAGAAGAGAAAATTCTGGGTTTTATGAACCTGAAAATCACTATTCATTCAAAAATACTATTCATTAAAAAAATTTTATTTTTCTTAAATAAAAAAAATTTTGGGCTTTACAATTCATCCCTTCTTATAAAAATTTCGTTATCAAAATTTTAAAAGACCTATCTATTAGAAACAATGGGGGAATCAGTGGCGCATTTGACTCTTATGCTCCCAGGTGACCTCTTCCACATCACGATTTATCCATAGAACCTTCACCAAGGGAATGACTTAATTGCGCAGAACCTGTTTTTTATAACTTAAACCTTATCCGAAGAAATCTAAACAATGTTGGGACCTATCTATTTTCTTTCACCTATCTCATCCTAACATATATGAGTTCTTCATGTTTGACAACAAATAAGTTTTAAAAACAAACTTGATTCAAAATCCCAACCTGAAGGTTGGGATTCCCAACTTGGATGTTGAATCAAGGTTGGAAATCCCCACCTAAAGATTGGGATTCCCAACCTTGCTTCAACATCCAAGTTTGGAATCCCGTCCTTAAGGTTATGATTCCTAACCTTGAGGTTGAGATTCCCAACTTTAATGTTGAATCTAAGTGGAATTCCTAACTTTCAGGTTTGTATTCCCAACCTCTAAGTTGGGTATCCGAACCTTCGGGTTGGGATTCCCAACCTTGATTCAACATTCAAGTTTGGAATCTCATCCTCAAGGTTGAGATTCCTAACCCTAAGGTTGAGATTCCTAACCTTAATTTTGAATCCAGGTTAGGATTCCTAGCCTGGAGTTGACATTCTCAATCTAGATCCAACATCCATATTGGGAAACAAGAACCCTTAGGGTTAGGATTCCAAATGTTGATGTTGGATCCAGGTTTGAAGGTTAGGATTCCCAATCTTGTGGTTGAGAATGTCAACCTAGATATTCTATCAAGGTTGGCATTCTCTATCTTAATGTTGGGATTCCTAACCGCATTGTTGGGAATCATAACATTTAATTTGAAAATCCCAATCTAGAGGTTCTATTTCCCAACCTTGATTGAACATCCCAACAAGTTAGAATACGTTTTGTATTCCATCTATGAATGTGTTTAATGTGATATAATTTTATGGTATGTGTTTACATTTTCATCCAATTGTTGATTAATGGTGTTTATTCAATGTTTGATAAATTTGGTTTTGCAAATCGATACAGGGAGTGGTATAGCATTTGATATGAAATAATTAAAAATTGTCATGAAATGTGTACAAGTGCTTGTTTTTGTTGAAATAAATGCAATTGGTATAGAGAAAAAAATTAAATTATACATTGCCTTAAATTATACATTGCAAAAGATTGTAATATTACTTTTTTTTTTTTTTTTTTTTTTTATGAAAAGAATTTGCTCTTGTTCCACCTTATTATCATTACTTTTTAAATTCCAGCATCACTTGTACTATTGCACCAGCGCAAATTTTGATTGACTACATACATTGTTTAGATGTTTTTGTTCGCTTGTAACCACTGGATCAACATTTATTAAATGAAATCAATATAATGACTGAGACTAGATTGATAAGTGTGTCCTGTAAACTAAATAGAAGCAAAAATGGTCATTTTGAAATTTGCTTCATAAAATTTAATTATCCAAAATCAACTCATCACAAAATGGAATTAAAACCATTCATGTGTCAAATAATCACATAATGCAAGTGCATGTACAATACAATCCTTGGCAATGTGTTTTGTGAGCTGCTGCTCTTACTGTTGTCTCTCCCTCCTCTTCTTAGCGCTTTCCTTTTCCTTGTGGGAGTTTGGTGGGAAGTGAAGGGCACACACGGCCTCATTGTGCATAGTCATTTTTTCAAAAGCAATCCTACCCTTGAATGCAATTTGGGGTTCGTTTATGGAGTAGATGTCTCTTGTCTCCTTCGACATCTTCCAACCATTTACATGATGCACTATTGCACCGATTGCACCATTTTGGCAACATTAGCTAGTGCACAAATGAGAATAAAAGATGCTGATGTTTCGCAATGCAGTCCTTATGACATTGTGACGCAGCCTAAGCAGGAAATGAATGGTCCCCTCTGCACTGACAGTACTTAAAAATTTCTCAACAACAGATCTGCAGAGCTCTAAATCCTTAATGTGCACAACCTTGAAAATAAATAATCATAATAGGTTAGATTAATTCAAAACAATTGATGAGAGAATGCTTTAATGTTGGGATGCCATATTGCGGCAGTAGCAAAGTTAATCTTATGAGGTTAGATAATTTATGGGTTAAATACTTAAACCAATCATGTAGAATGGGCGGACAAAATCAGCACTCACACAAATGGAGTTCAACCAACATGGAGATCGTTACAAAAACATGAAAAAATATTAATATAACCAATGAAGAAATTACTATATTTAAGGCAAATAGTCATAACACAAGTAATTTTACCTTCTTGTCATAGTCAATTTATGCCAAATTTGAACAAGAAAATATAGTTAACCATGCTTGGTGGATGAATAATTAAAATCAATATGGTTATAGTAAAAAAAAGAAAAATTGAAACTTACATTTGTCAGCTCAATTAACCATCAATCCAATAAAATTAGGGATGATCATCAACAGATACTCTTGTAGGGAATTGTTAACTTAATACTTACCACAAATGACACCTTTGCAAGTTGGCATACCTTCATTTCACTTAGATGTATCAAACGACCCGAAGTTCCAGTGACAATGTCCTGAGAGTACCAAAAAATGAATGCTGTAAAAGAAGTTGAAATATTCTTCTTATTTACACTAATTCACATATACACTATATATACTAGTTGTATTTACACATCTTCCTACAACATAGGGATTTGATTCCTATTAGTTGAGGAAATCACTAACTAAACTAGGGAAAGAATAAATACATTAGACAATTGAAAAGCAAAAGATATCAAGACTATGTTGAACCACTTAGAGTTCTACCTTTGTTGGATCAAAGTCGATCCCACCCATTTGCATCATACGTTGTTTATCATCCGTAGCAGCATTGAAATCCTTGGATTATAATTTTATAATATTTAAGCCAAATCTGAGTGCATCAGTGAGGTGAAGAAACCAAAATATTACACGCCACTAACTTGTTAAGAAATGTAATATTCAGCAATCTAGAAACTAAGATGATTAGAAAAGAACCGAACCTGCAACAAACCTAGAGAACTTAAGTTGACCCAAGCAAAAGTAAGAGTCTATCTAGCAGAAAAAAAATCAGTCAATTCAAGCAACCACGCCAAAAAAAAAAAATTAAAAAAAGAAAGAACAATGATGATTTATTCCATAATTTCGATTTACAATACCTGTGGAATGATCATAGAAAGATTTTTCTTCATCATGTCCATGTTAAGATAAAAAAACATCTACCCTTGTGGATCTGCGCCTGCCCTTTAGGAACGTGTAACACTCCATTTTCCAACCAACACATTCACATTCTCATATCATCAACAAAAGATAAGATATAGATATACATAACCATGCCAAAAATTGTATTCAAATATGATTTAAGCTATAATAACCACTATTATAATCCTTACACAAACCATATGAAATCATAAATTTCAAACTGTTGTCCATAACTAACCATCCAACCATGTAAAGTGAAATATTAATTAGATGATAGGCATTAGTATGCAACGAGGTAAATTGTGAGTAATTTCTCATGGTACAAGCATAACCATCAATGCAACAAATAGAAGCAACAAAACTTTACTAGGAACTATAGAAAATCATTTGCACCAGCATGCATCCATTAGAAAATCATTGTTTTAATCAATGAGTATTTCAACAATGAGTAATACAATAGGGTACCTATTCGCAAGAGGCTTATATTACTTTCACAAAAATGAGTAGGCCACTTGTTGTGTGGGGGCCTAGAATTATTAGTATCATTTCACCTTGTTTTCATCAGAGTGTTGCTAAACACTTGCAGTAGCACCCCATTTCATAAAATCATGCAGAATTTAATTATAACCACACTAAATGATCTCACAAGTCAAACAAGCAATATAAGGATGCTAAGAGTATAGTCCAGAAGTTGCCAATGTTGTCTCATTTGAAAAGATAAAGCAGCTAACATCAGTAAATCAAGAGCATTCATTCATGATATTAATGTACCATAGTAATACATCATTCAGTTTCATCAACTATCATACATGAAAAGACAGACAATGACATTCTTAAGCAATTTTATTACCTTAATAATTATAGTAACCATACACAGAAGAAAGAGGGCTACTTTTAGACATCATCAGACAACATAAGCAAACACCAAATAGTATGTCATTTCTCATTAGGTTTTACTATAACCAATGTAATTCGCATGACACATGAACACAAACTATGTTGACACATAAAAGTTTACAGTAATTTGTTTATTTCAATTTTAATAATATGAGCAATATTCTTTTCTTAAAGGAGAACTTCAAAAAGTCATATCCATAACCAAAACCTTAATAAAGATAGACACCAAACTAAAAACCCCTTAGGTTAGGATTCTGTACTTGTGGCTTCTACACCTATTGGGTTAAGAATGCCAACCTCTAAGTTTGGTCTACATGGAGAATAACATATTACAACAGGAATGTTGGGATTCTCAACCTAACCACCAGGTTGACACTCTCTCAACTTGGAGGTTGGGATTCTCAATAGGAGTTTAGAATCTTGAAATTGAGGTTGGGATTAAACCTTAACCCGAGAGTTGGAATCTCAACCTAAGTTAGAAATCCCAACCAGTTGATTAAGATTCAACATCCACCTAAGTTGGGATTTGCAACCTAACCTAGTTGCAGAAAATTTGGAGGTTGGGAATCCAAACTTACAGAGGTCGAGAATCCTAACTTCCAAGTTAGGAATCAACCTCGATTGAGGTTGGGATTGAAAAACAAAATTATGAATCTCAACCGGAAGGTTCTAAGTCCCAAACTAAATGTTAAGATGCAACCTCAACCTCAGTTGGGATTCCTAACCTAAAAGTTAGGAATCAACTCAAGACTTGAGAGACTTTGGACCTAAACTAGACATCTCAACCTAAAGGTCCGTAGTTCCTAACCTAGGCTAAAGTTCTAAACCTAAAGTTGGGACTCTAATTGAGATTTTCAACATAGGTTGGGAATCTTGATCTTCAGGATGGGATTCCCAACCACCCTAAAGGTTAGGAATGTCAATGGTTAGGAATCTCTTCCCTAAAGGTTGGGATTCCCAACTTGGTAGTTGGGAATCCCAACTTGAAGGTTTAGATTCTTGACCCATTGGTTGGGAATCTCACCCATAAAGATTAGGATTTCGAACTTATAGGTTAGGATTCCCAACTACCAAGTTGGGAATCCCACCCTAGGGGTTGTTAGGAATGTCATCCTTAGAGGTTGGGATTCTTAACTTGGAGTTTGGGATTCCCAACCTGATGATTGAGAATCTCACCTTGAAGGTTGGAAATCTCAACTTGGTGGTTGGGAATCCCACCCTTAAAGGTTGGGATTCCTAACCTATAGGTTAGGAATTCCAACTTGATGGTTGAAAATCCTACCTTGAATCTACTGTTCATAATACCTATATCACACATCATGAATCAAATCAAAAACTAATAGTGCCTACTTAATAATATACAAATCAATATAAAACATATTATTTTAAAAATCATTGTTTTATTGGAATCAGACTTTGATACCAATTGTAAGGAAAAATAACTATAGTTTTGATAAAATTAAAATATGTGGAACATTGAGTTTTAAAATTTTTTATAAAATTCAAGAACCTTGTAAAATAAAACAATATAAAGCAATAAAAATAAGATTTTTACCTTCTGTATTGATTTTTGTAGATTGCTATCTTTCTTGATATGTCTCTATACCAAGAAACAAATAAGTGGATACAATTATATAAAACTATGCTCACTTACATTTGATTTCTTTTCTAAAAAGAAAATCAAATCAATCTATAAAAAATGAGTGTTTAATTTTGGTTATATATAGAAGAAAGAAACATCTTTTTCTTCTTTATATTTGCTGCGAATAAAGTAACTTTTTTTTTCTTTATGTTTATCAAACATACTTACAGTAAAACCAAAACCTCCATTAAAAGAAGGGACTAAATTATGACAAATAGTACTAAATAGCCGGTGTTATGCTCTTCTTTAAAAAGTAAATTAAAAGAAAACCTTTTTTTTTTTTTTTTAATAGTCAACAATTAGGGCTTTCATTAATTTAAAATTAATATTGAACTCTATTTTTATTAAAATTAAACTTTTACCCAATATAATATAATTAATTCAAAATTAATTAATGATATATTTTGAAATTAAACTTATGACCTCAAATAAAAATTTATAATTAATTTATAATTAATTTAAACTAGAGTCACTATTGAGAATCAAATTTAAGACCTCTTATAAAATTAATTAAAATTTATTAATTCATAATTAATAATTAACTAATTAATTATTAATAATTTAAATAATCAATATTATTTAAATACTAAGTGAACACAAATTTTGCTATTTACATAATACTTGTAATTGGATGGTCCAATTGCGATATTCTATATATACGTTTCTTATAATGAAATGAGTTATCAAGGGGTTTGATAGACCTACAGTTTTGAGCTCCAATAATATCAGAATTATTAATTAAACTCTTTAATTAAATAATTCATTATTATTAATCTTAGGATTGCTACCCCAAAAACCTAAGATGGTACTGTCAAAACTGTAAATATTTTTATACAATTTAAAATTTTCAATGCCTATTGATTTAATCACTACATATGATTTGATTTTCCATAAATAATTTATAATTAGAGCTAGATCAAAATATCTGTTTTACCCCTATAATTATTTCTTGATTCTTAAGTACTATTGATTTTCTAATGAATAATGTATCATAATAACTTATAAATTTATTTTTTCTTTTACATATAAATAGAAAGTTGAGCACTCTTATTGTTCAACACCTAAATTAATCGTTAAGGGAACTACTTCTTTACTTCTCATAAAAAGGAGTAAATTCCAATATTGTATAAAATGTTTCCAATTATTTACTAAATCATATCTCCAAAGTACAACGTTATTAACTGGGCATTAACACTGATTTCACCCATATAAATCAAAGAATATAATTCAACAAGCAGAAATCCATAATACATTCAAAATTAGGATCAATTCACATATAATCATCCGGTCAATAAATATGAATCTCTAAGTTTAACGGATATTAATCAAAGATTCATGTTTATTATGGTCCAGTCCTATATAATCATTATTATATAAGATGCCTCCATTTTCATGTTATCATATAAACAGTCTCAGATAAAACTATCTTATCAAATATAAAATGGATCGTAGTTGTAAATTTATTATAAATGAAATACCCAACTTCATTACTTTCTATGGACTCTTTATATTACTCATCTCAAATTAAATCATTTGTATATAACATTTATATATTTAGTTTGAGATTACATCAATAATCAATTATGTTTCATGATATTTGTATAAAACAAATATTTTGCAAATGCATAGAAATTGAATAAAATAAATATACTTTATTTATTATTTATTTAAACGTTTATAAATTATAAACTTTTAGAACACAAACCCTAATAGATATCCCATCTCTCTATGAAACAGAAAAATTTTGTAAAGCCTAAAATTTGGTTTTCATACAACCATACATGATTATTTTTGGGCCTATCTACTGGTTTTATATTTTGTAAATATATAATACTCATAAGTTCAATGAATTTTGCATTTAATTTTGTGAATTTATCACCTTCATTTTCCTTTTGTCAGCAGCAATTTTGATTGTCTGGTGATAGTTACGATTTAAATCATATATATATATATATTTCATTTTCTGCCATGCATTTTTTATTAACACAAACCAATCTTGAATCAGTGCCTACCACAAGCACCTTTTACAATATTTAAAAAAAAAAAAAAAAAACCCAGTTGAAAAGATAGGTGATTTTTTTTTTCTCAACAATCTCACTTAAGTCTTTAGATTTATTTGGTGCTTCAACTAATTAAATTACTACATTAATTGGGAAAGTACATAAACTTTGATTTGCTAAGCTTTACATTTTCTTAAGAGTAATATATATAGCCACACACAGTCCTCTTCTAATAAACGTAATTAGCCCTTAGAAAACGAAGACTCTCAAATTGTATACATATTGCAAGTGTAACTGTGGACCTGTGTGTCCTATAAACAAGCAGACAAACGCAGAGCCTAATATGGACATGTCAGCGTACATGCAAGTAGACCATTCGCCAAGATGAATCCAGAGACTCTGAGAGTGTTGACATGGGGTTGTCTCATTGTCTCTGGTGAACTTTTTCGTTTGACTGAGTTATAATAGGAGGCTGCTTGCCTTTGTGTTCTTCGTAAGAAGAATATTAATATGGGCTCAGATGGTTTATTGGCCTCAATAAGCAGACAAACGCAGAACCAGATTTGGACATCAATGTGCATAATAACAGGCTTCTCAGTCGTAGAATCCTGCACGATTTCACGAGTCATATCAAATATTTACATTCCTTTTAATAGTCACATCATCAAATTTCTTTTGAAACTTCCTGATTTATTTGATATCTATTTACAAATATATAACATAATAAATTTAATTAAAAAATTATATGTTTCATATAAATTGAATTATAAGTATTTATTATAATTTTTTTAAAATAAAAATTAATTAATAGAATGTACTCATAAAAAGAATGTATAAACGATTTTAATGGATTGTAAATACTATGACTCTTATATCAATTATCAATTCTTTAACGTAATAAAGTAAAAAACTTCTCGATTGGGCTCAATATGGAGAACTAGAACCATCCTTTTCAACACTAAGCACAACAACATCTCTAACAAGGCTGTCCTTTAATGCAAAAGTCAGTATAAAAAAATTTCTAGGATAGTGAATTTGTGGGAACATCTCTAATGCAGAAATCATTATAAGAAATTATTTAAGATGTTAATTTGTGACTACGTAAATAAACAATAGTCTGAAATGTTTTTGTTGCAAATTACTGTAGGGACTATAGAATTATAGTGTAATGAATATTATTAATAATGAGCACAAGTATGAAGAAGGAACCTTGTCACTAGAAAAGTCAGTAAAGGAACCTTATTCCTGCGCAAAATCTAAACTCCCACCAAATTTCATGCATGCATTTATGTCGCTGATCTTTCAGCCTCAGAAGTCACCACATTCAAGACAATTCTTAACAAAACAACATCCATAACATAAAACTAATTAAAATGTTTTGTTGACTTGTCAAGTAATTGATGAGATTAACAAGGTCCACCAACGATTGCCTATTTTACCTTTGGTCCTCTGATAAAAAACACAGAGGAAGAAGAAAATAAATAACGATTGAGAAGGAAGTTTACCAAAGTTTAACCGTCGTTATCTAGGGTCAAGCTACAGAACAATACGCTGCCATCAGTGTCAACGCTTTGCAAGGACCAACCACAATAAATGGCCAAAAATAGTGTTGCAACTTGCTAGAAATTCTTACAAATATCACACACAGCAGCGAACTTGTCTAGTTTATTGTGGAAATTTATAATACTGATGACATGAAATTTTCAAATTTCTCATGGCAAAGTTGATTTTTGTTCCTACTTCAAACTTCAAAGTCGACAAATTTTCTTCACCGTTAGACACAGCATGCACTGGAATACATTGAAAAGTTGCAAGTTGCGTGTAGTAAACTAGTCTTTTCTTTAAGTCTTGGAAGACTAGTCTCAATTCTTTTAAATTTGGACTTACCATTTTGCAAGCACAGTTTCCGCCATGTATAAGCCAAGCAAGCTTAATGGATCGTCTCATCACTTTTTCAGAGAATGAGTTCAAGATTATTGCACTCAGTCTACTTTCAATCTCTTCTACTTTTTTGCGCCATATTGATCCATGTTATACCTTTTGTCACTACCACATCTTCTCTCCCTGAAATGGAGATGTCGGATGACGTTGCCTTGAGGGCCTTTAAATCAAAGATTATTCATTACCCTCAAGGGGTCTTCGACTCCTGGAATGATTCTCGTCATTTCTCTCAATGGGAGGGAATTACATGCGGTCACAGGCATAGAAGGGTCACCGTCTTTGACCTAAGTTCAAGAAATTTGTATGGCTCTTTGTCTCCTTATATCGGCAACCTTAGCTTTTTAAGGCGGCTCAGACTCTACAACAGTCTTCAAGGGGAAATCCCTTCCGAATTTGGCTATCTCTTCAGGTTAGAAGTCTTGTATCTACATAATAACTCACTTGTTGGGGAAATCCCGACCAACTTGTCTCATCGCTCCAGACTCACGCGCTTTAATTTAGGAGTCAACGAGTTAGTGGGTAGAATTCCTCTTCAATTTGTCAATTTGTCAATTTGTGCAACCTTAGACAATTATTTTTACACCATAACAATTTGATAGGAGGCATCCCATCTTTTCTCGGGAGCCTTACTTTCTTGGAAATTATATTTCTAGGATTCAATCCTTTAGGAGGAAATATTCTAGACTCATTGGGTCAATTGAGAACGTTAAGAGGTTTTGCATTCCATTTAAACAACCTCTCTGGTACAATCCCTCTTTCTTTATTCTATCTTACCTTACTCGTTTTGTTGTTGCTGGTAATGAACTTAATGGAAGTCTTCCACCAAATTTAGGACTAACTCTTCCTAATCTCAAGCTTTTACAAGTCTCACAAAATTTCTTCAGTGGATTCATTCCCATATCATTATCAAATTGTTCACTCGACTCTATCGAAATGGTTTTTAACAATTTTTCTGGAAAATTATTCGTTGATTTTGGAGGCATGCAATATCTTGAAAGTTTAAGTCTTGGTGGAAATAATCTGGGAAGTGGGGAAGTTAATGAGATGAATTTAATCAATTTTTTGGTAACTGTAGCAATTTAAAGATTTTGAGTAGAGGGAGAAATCAATTCAGAGGAACATTACCTCATTCAATAGCTAATTTCTCAACTGCGCTTGAATATTTCTACTTTGGCAAAAATCAATTTCGTGGAAGCATCCCTTTTGGGATAACTAATCTTGTCAATTTAGTTACTTTGAGCATGTTAAGAAACCAAATTACTGGTCCTATTCCCAAAGAGATAGGGAACCTTTATAACTTGAGAATGGTGGCACTTAATAGAAACTAACTCTCAGGTGAGATCCCTTCCTACCTTGGAAATTTATCTTTGTTGTTAGAACTTGACTTGAGTAATAACAAATTATCAGGAGTCATCCCTTCCAGCCTTGGAAATTTGAGACAATTGTCACTTTTAAATCTTTTTCAATATGACCTCAATGGAACCATACCCCAACAAATCTTCAACATAACTCATTTGTCAGTTATGCTAAACTTGGCCCGAAACCATTTGGTTGGATCCATACCTTGAAAAATCAATAGGATGAAAGTTCTATCAATGTTTGATGTGTCTAATAACAACTTATTAGGTGTAATTCCAAATGATGTTGGTCTTGTGTTAGCTTAGAATACCTTTATATGATGGGCAACATCTTTCATGGATCTATTCCTCCATCAATGAGTTCTTTGAGAGGTATTTGAGGCATCGATCTCTGTCGTAACAACTTGTCAAGCCAAATTTCAAAATTCTTGGAGAATCTACCGTTGGAGAAGCTAAATCTATCCTTTAATGATATTGAGGGTGAAGTACCAAGAAAAGGAGTTTTTGCAAATGCAAGTGCAATATCAATGGTTGGAAATACTAATGACCTTTGTGGAGGCATTGTTGAACTACAACTACCTAAATGCCTTAATAATATCTCAAACAAAGACAAAAGCTCTCTTGTATTCTAGATTTTAATTTCAATTGCAAGTATATTGTTGGGTGTAGCTGTGTTGTCTTTTTCCATTTTTTGTTGGGTAAGAAAAAGAAGAAATAAACAAACTTTTGGACCCATGTGGAGAAAAACACTTCCTAAAGTCTCTTATGAAAGGCTACTTAAAGCAAATGATGGTTTTTCTCTAACCAACTTGATTGGTGTAGGGAGTTTTGGCTCTGTGCACAGGGGAACTCTAGATCAAGATGGAACTGTAGTGGCAATTAAAGTGCTTACCATTCAACGTCAAGGAGCTTCTAAAAGTTTCATGGCTGAGCATAAAGCATTAAGAAATATTCGTCATAGAAATCTTGTGAAGGTCATAGCTTCTTATTCGAGCATTGATTTTCAAGGCAATGACTTCAAAGCTATAGTTTATGAGTTTATGGCAAATGGGAGTCTTGAAAAGTGGTTGCATCAAGCTTCAAAAGCAGAGGATGAGCAGCAATTCAAACCTCAAAGCCTTACCCTTCTTCAAAGAGTAAACATTACAATTGATGTGACATCTGCACTAGATTATCTCCATCATCACTACCAAGAGCTCATCCTCCATTGTGATCTAAAACCAAGTAATATTCTCCTAAACAATGACATGACTGCCCATAATGGTGATTTCGGATTAGAATCAGAAACCTCAAATTCTAATCAAAGTAGCTCCATTGGAGTAAAAGGAACAATTGGATATGCAACTCTAGGTAATTGTAACACTTGTTGAAATCTAACTATTATATTTTTATTCATTTCTCAAAGATCAATGTACTTTTCTCATGTAAAATTTTTGTATTGCAGAGTATGGCTTAGGAAGTTATGTTTCAATAAATGGGGATGTCTACAATTTCGGGATCTTGCTCTTAGAAATCCTGACAAGAAACAAACCCACAGCCCTTATGTTTGAGGGAGACTTAAATCTTCATAATTATGCTAGAACAATATTGCCTGACCATGTGATGGACATTGTAGATCCAGAACTTGTAAACGAAGAGATGGCTACCACTAACCATAAGATGAGGCAAGTTTCGTACAACTGCCCAAAAGAATGTTTGATTTCAATGGTCAGGATTTGTGTGGCATGTTCTTTGGAGTCTCCACAAGATCGAATGAACATAACTCAAGTTGTCAATGAACTGCAAACAATCAAGAACGTTCTTCTTCAACCTAGAGCTAGAGTCAACATGAATTAGAAAAGGTAGTTTATATATTCCAAACATTCAACTTATGTTCCCTTGTTATGATAACAAATTATGAGAAATATATAAATTAAACTTATTTCAATTCTTAATGAGTGTTATATTATATTTGTTATATCATATATATGTCCATTTTTCTTACACCATATCTTTTATAAATTACAGGTGAATGAAGTTACCAATGGGGTGATGATTTTTATGGAAAATATTAGTTCTCAATGTCCTCTTTTTATTTGGTGGAATGATGCTCGGGCCAATCTTGGCTAGTTTATAAATCATGATGCTAATGGTTTTTCCAATTATAGATTTAGCGGATGATGCTTCTTGTCTTACATTATTATTATTTTTTATTTTTTATTTTTTTTTGTCCTTTCAAAATTTGTAAAAGCTTCAAGGCTCATTACTTTCCTCTCTAATTAATAATGTGTTTACTTTACTTGGAGAAATTAGCATAGGAATCAGAATGATTTGAAATCGAAATGACTTGGAATCAAAATGATGTATCAGAATCAAAATAAGTTGTTTACTTTAACTGCAGGAATCGGAATCGAATCGGAATCAGCAATATTCCTATTGAACTGTTTATTTTGTTTTGGAATCAGAATGAATTAACTATAAGTTACAAAAATGTCCTTAATTAAAATTATGGATTAATTATAATAGTGTGCAGTTTTTTATTATAATATGCAGATCAAATAAAAAACTGCATATTATAATAAAAATAAAATTGCATATTATTTTAATAGTTCACTAACCTAATGTACAATTTTTTATTATAATATGTATTTTTTTAATATCAAATAAAAAAACTGCATATTATAATAAAATGTAGCTATTAGGGTAATTTACTCTTGCTGTGGGACAGCTCCTAGATTACAGTACCATTTTCGGTATGTTATCATTTGGGTAAGATGATTGATAAACAGATTTTTCGAGATTGGTAGAGTCTGGTCTGGATCACCTTCTGATTCTGAGCTTGATGAAGATATCTGTGGGTTTTGAGTTTTGATTTGTCTTGGAGTATTTTTATTGTTAGTTTCAATTCTTTCATTTCAGTTTTAATTTGTTTTATTTCTTGTTGGAGATCATTGATAGTTACTTTTTTAGTTTTGAATTTTGAAAGAACGTCTTTATCAAAATCTATTGGTTTAAATGGTTTTTTAATTTTTTCATTACTGGAGGTTGAATTTTGTTCCAATTTTGTAACCATATCTTTAAGCTGGGCTAATTGTTTTGCTTTTTGTTCAGGATTCATTATTTGATCTATCAATTCTATCCAATTGATTAAATCATTTTTTTCTAAAACACAAATTGTCTTGCAAGAATCATCCTTGTTTTTACAAATACAAGCTTGTCTTTCTATATAGGAAGACTCGCTATCAGTAAGGTCTAATGATGAATCTGTTAAATTCCAGATATTATTGTCAGTATGAATTTATTCTGATTCTGTATAATTATTGTCTAAGATATTCATAATTTGTTTTTTAATAGAGTCTTCGAGGTCTAAAGTTTGAATTTTCTTTTTAAGTTCTGGACATTTGTTAGTATAATGGCCTTGTTTTCCACATTTGTAACATTTGTTAGAGTTTTTATTGGATCTTTAAAAGGGTTTGAAGGTTTTTCTTTTTTTGCTTTGATTCTTATTATAGTAATCATTGTCTTGATTTTTTAAGTATTTTTGGTAATTTCTTTTTCCTTTGTATGGTTGATAGGATTTGTGATTGTATTTCTTATGTCTGGAAGATTTTTTAATTTTGTCAAAACCAAATTGGTCACACCATGATCCTAGTTCTTTATTAGTCATTTTCCTATCTTTCTTAATTTGGTCTTGTATCCTTAGATCATTGCATAATTGTAATCCTGTGACTTCTATGGCTTGACCTATTTCTTCATAAGTCATATTTTCTATATCTACTTCTAACCAATTGTCTTCTGATTGTAAAGTAACTATTTTGTCTCTGACTTTGTTAGCAAATAAAGTAGGCAAGCTTGAAATAAACTTTTCTTTCCAGTAGGCTGCATTACTATCTGTTCTTTGCATTACTCTTGTCAGGAAGACATCTTTGTACCATTTAAATTCACCTAAGGTTTTACACCTAAGATTGTAGAGTTTAGATAATTGTCTTTCTTCTAGGAAATTTGGGTTTCCTATAAAGTGTAATCCTATTGTAGCTATTAGGGTATTTAAAGCATCTGGTTCTCTAGGATTTCTATCTGGCATATTTAATCTTGTCGCATTTAAAATTTTGTTTCTTTGAGTTTTACTAATATGGTTATTCCACCATCCAGCTAATTGTCCTTCAAAACCTAGAGCAATCATTTGGGCAGCATCTTTTTGAGATAAGTTTTGTTTTTCTATGTAGATTCTTCCTATAGTATACATTTGTTTTAAGATAGTCATTGTCTTATAATTGGCTAAGCCATCTATGTTCCATTGGTAACAAGCATTACCTATGTAGGCTCGGTAGGGTACTGGTTCTTCGTATTGGAGGTCAGGGGGTGATGGTTTAGGATAATATTTTTTATTTTGTTTGTCATGATGATATAGTTTTTGGACAAATAATTCTGCCTCAAAAATTCTTAATCAACTCTCTCTCTCTCACAAATATAATCAAAGGCTCTGATACCATGAAGGGAAAGAACAAGTAAGCAGCAAATTATAAAACTATATTGGATTGGAACATAAACATAAATATAGAATTGCAAAACTTAAACTTAAAATTACAGAGTACGAGTACGTGTTGTGTTTCCTCAAGTTCAGACCAGGTTAAGGTATCTATTCAGAATTACCCCTGGAATGTATGTCTGAGGGATCCAACGATATACTTGTAATCTTAAAACAAAAATTTGAAACATATCGACAAATTTAAAGTATTGAAATTTGACGTTTGAATGAAAATGCAAGAATTGGATTTATAACTTACAAAATGTTTGATTGCGGATTGAATTGACAAAGTTTTTACAGAGAGGGGAATTGTGCTAATTCAGAGCTTTTGTTCAACACATGAACTAGTTCTGAGACTTAGGTTTTGAAATGGGAAACAACCTCTGCCTCCTGAAGAAGGAGAGTTACAAATTTATATTGGTCCTAAAGTCCTTTAACCCTGGTTAACTTCTCAAGTAACCTAAGGTTTTGTTGGTTGGTCAAATGATTCCAGCTTTTCCGAAATTATCGGTAGTGATTGAAGGAATCAGTTCACATGCTTTGTCAGGCGATTTACACTGAAATGTCTTTTGTCATTTTGTGGCGTGCTTGTCAGGATATCATGACTCATTATTCAGAAAAGTTTAAAGTTTTTGATATGAGGCCAGGTCACAGCCAAAAAGATCAGGATTGATATCTTCAAGGCCGTTTTGGTTGTCATCATTGTCATCACTTTGTTGAGAATCTGATTTTGTCGAGGAGGAGATAGTTGGCAGAAATTCTGCCATGATTGTAGCTACTTCTTCATTAGTCTTTGAAGCTCCTAGGCGTGCTTGGAGTTGGGATTTTGAAAGAAGAAATTGTTTTTGTTCTGGTCTGACTGTTGGATTTCTGCAGAGTTCAGTGTTGTTTGTAAAATATTGTTTTACTGCATTGTCATCTACTTTGGAGAGATTCATCCAACTCTACCATTTGATCATATATTGGCGTCTAAAGTAAGGGATCTGGAAATTGTCGATTTGTTTGTCTTGAATTTGATAGTCAAGCATCAGTATCCATGTGAGGCTGAGATGCTTGTAAAAGATCAGGAGCTGGGGAAGAAATTCTTGTCCTTTGGGGACCACCACGTGGTTAGGGTTAAAGGACTTTGGGACCAATATAAATTTGTAACTCTCCTTCTTCAGGAGGCAGAGGTTGTTTCCCATTTCAAAACCTAAGTCTCAGAACTAGTTCATGTGTTGAACAAAAGCTCTGAATTAGCACAATTCCCCTCTCTGTAAAATCTTTGTCAATTCAATCCGCAATCAAACATTTTGTAAGTTATAAATCCAATTCCTGCATTTTCATTCAAACGTCAAATTTCAATACTTTAAATTTGTCGATATGTTTCAAATTTTTATTTACAAGTCTTTCCCAATCCATTGATTGATGTTTCAAAAAGCATAAATCAATAATGCTTTAGAATGGATTAGGTACCCTATTTCTAATAAATCCAACCTCCTCAAAAGACTCTATAGTGCCATTATCATGTCAAAATTTGATATGAATTCAAGATTTTGGCAAATACAAATAGCTGACAAAGACAGATATAAAACAGCCTTCACTGTACCATTTGGACAATATGAATAGAATGTCATGCCTTTTGGTCTCAAAAATGCACCATCAAAATTCCAGTCTATCATGAATGATATCTTCAATCCTCATTCATCATTCATAATAGTTTACATAGATGATATACTAGTTTTTTCCAAAACAATAGACCAACATTGGAAACATCTAAATACTTTCTTAAAAATTGTTAAGAATAGTGGATTAGTTGTTTTTGCTCCAAAAATAGTTTTTTTACAAACAAAAATTAGGTTCCTAGGTCATAATATAGACAATGGTACAATCATTCCTATTCAAAGAAGTTTAGAATTTATTGACAAATTTCCTGATGTTATTAAGAACAAAACTCAGTTACAAAGATTCTTAGGATGTCTTAACTATATTGCAGATTTCTGCAAAGACATCAGACCAATGTGCAAATCCTTGTTTGATAGGTTAAGAACCAATCCCCCAGCATGGACTGAGGAACATACAAATATAGTTAAGAGCATTAAAAACCAAATCAAGAAGATTCCCTATTTAACAATTTGCCATCCTACAGCTCCAAAAATTGTTGAAACAGATGCATCCGACATAGGATATGGAGGGATACTTAAACAAACCATACATAACCAAGATTGTTTAGTCAAATATTTCTCAGGAACATGGAATGATACCCAGAGAAAATACTCTACTGTCAAAAAAGAAATTTTAGCAATTGTTTTAACCATTCAAAAGTTTCAAGATGATTTAATCAATCAGAAATTTCTATCAATCATCTTACCCAAAGGATAACATACTGAAAATGGTACTGTAATTTCCAAATAAGAATTAAAGACAATTATATATTAAATGTCCAACATGCTTCACAGGTCATTAGTCTTTAATAGACTCAGGAGCTGATCTAAATTGCATCCAAGAAGGATTAGTTCCCACCAAATATTTCAAAAGAACTTCCGAAATCCTTTATGGAGCAAATAAAACACCCATTGATATTAAATATAAGCTTCCATCAGCCAAAGTTTGTAACCAAGGAGTCTGTTACAAAATGCCCTTTATAATGGTCAAAACATTGACACAAACAGTAATTCTAGGAACCCCATTCTTAGAATTAATTACCCCATTTAAAGTAACAAATGACGGAATTATAACAAATTACATGAACAAAGAAATTCTATTTGAATTTTCTGTTCCAAAACAAACTAAAGACTTAGATCTTTTAAGAACTAATTCAGTTTCCTTAGACAAAGCTATACAATCTTTAGATCACAAACAAAAACAAATAAATTATTTCCAAAATGATATTTAATACCAAAGACAAAAACAACACCTAGAAAATCCGACAGTCCAACATCAGATTAACAAATTCAAAGAAGAATTAGAATCCCAAGTCTATTCTTCATTCCTAAATTCTTTTTGGACTAGGAAGAAACATATTGTTGAACTTCCTTACAGAAAAGACTTCCATGAACGACAAATCCCTACCAAAGCCATACCAATACAAATGAATGACAATCTCTTGTAATTTTGCCAACAAGAAATAAAAGATTTATTAGATAAAGGCCTAATAAGAAAATCTAGATCTCCCTGGAGTTGTGTAGCTTTTTATGTTCAAAAAGCTTCCGAAATCGAAAAATGAGTGCCTAGAATAGTAATAAATTACAAACCTCTCAATGATGCTTTATAACATCATTGAGTAATAATATGCAGATTTCCAATTACTAAGTTCTTGGTCACTCCAATTTGTCTCATAATTTACTACAGATTGAGCTTCTTCACTGTTCTCATGGTCTGGATCTACTCCTCTAAGGTTTGGAGTTTCTGACATGGTTGTGAGATTTAAAGAGATGCTACTGGTTTGACTAAAACCTATGGCTCCCAGTCCAAGGAATTACGCGACTCACACCTCTCTTGGAAATTGGGCTCTTTTTTTTTAAGAATATTTGCTTTCGTATTTGTCTCTTTCTTCTTGGTTTATTAAAAAATTATAATCTTGTAAGAGATAGTCAAAATCAATATTACCAGAGGAAATAACGTTGATTTCCTCACAGTAATCAGTTTGTATTTGGGATTGGGTAGGAGAAAAATGTTCTTCGTTTTCTTCTTGTCTAATATTATCTTCGTGTATAGGTCTGACTATTTGTTCTTCTGTTATGTGAATTCTATTAGTTGGATTATTGTTATAATGTCTGGATGATATTGGTTTAGTTTGTCTACTAGAGTTACTCCTTACAAGTGATCTAGCTGTTTGGAAGTCTGTGGAAGTTGGTCTAGTTGGTCTGGAAATATTGTAGCCAGAAACAGAGTGTCTATGGCCGAAGGAAATCCCTAAAGATTCGTCAGCATAATTTCTATGGGAAGTTAATGGTCTTTCTGGAGGAAGACGATTGTTTATTGCTTGTTCCTTTTTAATCCATTCATCTGGGAATTTGATTTGGTGCCAATCTAAAGGTTTAGGAATTAACGGCTGAATTTGCTTAGAGGCTATAAAAGTCATGATTTGATTTTTGGGTATACTTGGTTTAATGAAATTGGATACAATACCAGTATTCATAACCCTATAATTGACATTGTAGATAAGTTTATAAAAACAGGATCCTTCTATAAAGTTATAATTGTGAACTTGTATGTCTACCTTTAGACATAATTCTTTGTGTTCATCTGCTTTTAATGCTATACTGAAGTCTGGAAAGCAGACAAAGTAGATTGGTCCATATGTAAGAGTTGTTTCTAAGGCTCCATGGATTGATTCCATGTAGTCTTTGATTCTGGCATCTCTTAAAACTATTAACATTGAATTATTGAGTCCTAGTTTTGACATCGGTTTGACAGCTAATTGGATTCCTCCTATATGGAGGTCAGTGTATCCTAATTTGGCATAATAATTAAGACTATTTTTATTAAGTAGATTTGTCGAGAAAGTATCTGAAACGAATTTGATATTTATTTCTTTCAACTTATGTCCTAAGAGGCTTTTAAAACTAAAAATCCTTGATGGTCTATAGATTGTTTTTAGCTCAAGTTTTGGTAATTTCCAATTACTAAGTTCTTGGTCACTCCAATTTGTCTCATAATTTACTACAGATTGAGCTTCTTCACTGTTCTCATGGTCTGGATCTACTCCTCTAAGGTTTGGAGTTTCTGACATGGTTGTGAGATTTAAAGAGATGCTACTAGTTTGACTAAAACCTATGGCTCCCAGTCCAAGGAATTACGCGACTCACACCTCTCTTGGGCTTTACAGGTCTCTGTACCTTCTTAAGGCTTCACCTAGTATTTTAGTCATAACATAATCAATTCTCTCTCTCACAAACATAACCATCTTGATTCGTATTAGTACTTTGGCTAATTGTTTCGTCTAGAGTTAAAATGTTTGGATTATTACTAGTACTTGGTTCTTGTTTAAGTTGTTCTAATTTGTAATCTTAAGAATATCTTGTTTGTCAAAACATTTTCCTATTCCTATTGGTTCTGGGAATAATGGTTCGGAAGTTATTCTGGCTGGTTTGGAATGTTTTATTTTGGAGGTTTGTATAGGACTAGTTATTTCTAATCTATCTAATTGTCTTTTTATTTGATTATTGTCATTCCTATGTTCAAGTTCTAATCTATCTAATTGTTCTCCTAATGTTGTCAGGTACTCATTGACAAAGTTATTTTGTTTTATGATTATTCCTGATTGATGTTGGGTAGCAGGTTCTGTTTTGGGCATTTCTTCGGGAATAGTAGCAAAAGGGGTGCATACTACAGGAATTTGAGATTCTGTTAAGGTTTCAAATTTTTCTTTTGGAGGATGATTTGACTTATGTATTCCTTTATTGGTCTTATAAATTTTTGGAGTATTACTACCTAGGGTATTTTTTTAATATCAAATAAAAAAACTGTATATTATAATAGAAAAAAATTGCATATTATTTTAATAGTCCACTATAATAATTAAGAAATTGGTGATGAAAAACCAATAATATGCAGTTTTTTTTATTATAATATATATTTTTTTATATAATTAATAAAATAGTTTTTTTTTTTTTTCTTAAGTTTAAAAAAAAAAATATATAAAAGACTTTTTATCTTGACAAAGGGAATGAGAATGAGATTCTCAAGTAGGTTGGAGGAATGAGATTCTCATTCCACAACCTCAAATTGATGTGGGATCTACACTTTCATTCCCATTACGGAATGAATTTTAAGCAAATAAATACTATCAATCAATCTCATTTTCTATTTTCATTTTTCAATCCATAAAGTAAACACACCATAAGTGTACCTCTCTGTTTTTATCATAAAATTTCCTTTTATGGTGGAAAGTTTGCTAATTTAATTTTATTAAAAAAAAAAAAAATCTACCAAAAGCTTCACTAAGCACTACGAACCAAGATATGATGACCAGAAGGATTCCTACATTGGGTTCTGTACCAGACATTTATGTATTACCAACTTATGTTTATTTTATTTCTTATTTTCAGAAGCACTTTGCGGAATTTTTGCGCAATTGGGTTCTGTACCAGACATTTATGTATTTTATTTGGACTTCTCCTACATTGTTGTTAACATATATATTTCAATAAAATGAGAAATCTAAATGTTTGAGTTACCAGTGTGGTGTGTGTATGTAGCAGTCTATAGTTTGATAACACAACCTATAATTGATTGAGTTGCGAATATGAAATCCTCGTAAAATCTTTGCTCGGACAATATGCACGCCCATGGCCTTGCAGTTATAGCCATCTTTAATCTCTTGGTTTCCATCTCTATAATTTAGAGAATGGAGTCTCATATTCGCATATTATTTTGTGTTTTGAACAAGAAATACTGTTTGCTGGCAGTCTTCTGTCAAAAGAATGCCAATTTTGTTTTTCTTTTTCAGCAGAATTATGAGCTGAAGACATAACAAACTCTATGACAAAAACTTATTTTAAAATGATAAATTTTTATTTATTATGATTTCAACTTTTGTTGTTATATATATTCACTTGTTAATGTAAATTGTTAGGTGGGAAAATTGAAGGTAGCTTTATCTTGAAGGCATCTTAATATTTGGTAACATATTTACACACAGGACGCTGATCATGTCATCAATGTTTATCTACTCAATCTTGTCTAACAAAATAGAAATTTTCTTGGTTGGTTGAA